>WSYH01000659.1:0-54076 GCA_036426205.1 Ascaphus truei
GAGGGATGTGAGGTGCAGGGGGGGAGAATGATGTGAGGTGCACGGGGGGAGAAGGATGTGAGGTGCACGGGGGGAGAAGGATGTGAGGTGCAGGGGGGGTGGGATGTGTGTGGTGTGCAGGGGGGTATTGTGTGTTTGATGTGGAGAGGGTGTATTATGTGTGTGTGGGTGAGGGGGAGAGATGGGGGTATGAGAGATAGACGGGGAGTATCGTAAAGGTTGATAGTGAGGGGTTTTGGGGGAGATATGAGGATGATGATGATGAGAGGTGCTGGAGGAGAGATGATGATGATGATGATGATGATGATTTTACCCGTGCGGCCCAATTTTTTTTTCCTTGGAGCAGTTCGGCCCTTCTCACTTTACGAGTTGTGCAGGCCTGCTGTACTGTATCTTTCTTTGTGTTTGGTCTCTTTTATAACCTTAAATGTTTTCTTCTTTTTCCCTTTTTGTAACTGTGAAGCGCTGTGAGTCCCAATGGGAGAAAAGCGCTAGATACGTAAAGTTGTTATTATTAATAATAATAATAAAATATTTCCTAGAGGGGATGAGATGGATCAGTGCTAAGAAAGGCGTTTTTGTGCTGGGCTCCATTCTATTGGCTCTCTGTTGTTTCTTTTGGAAGACATTGGGGGTCATGCACTAAGCTCCGATAAGTCGTTTTAAGAACGCAAAGTGCTCTTAGAACGTGATGTTGCACTGAACGCAATTCACAGACACACGCAAACAGGCACTTTGCGTTCTAAATCTGACTTTTTTCTGGAAATTTTTCTAAGTCCAACTTTGCTCGTTCGTTACCCTGTTTGCGTTCAATTCTGCCCTTCTGCGGGATGCACGAAGCTACGCAACCTTAGCGTACGCGAAAGTTGCGTTCAAGAAAACACGTCAGCTCAAGGTAGCCGCAAAAAAAGCTGGACATTTTTGCAGATGCAACACCCATAGAACAGGCCGGCGGGTGTCCCCGGCTGACCCCGCGGGGGTCCCTGAGGGAGGCCGGGGGTCACACGGGTGTCCTTTGCTGACCCCGCGGGAGTCCCCGCGGGAGTCCCCGCGGGAGTCCCCGCGGGAGTCCCCGCGGGAGTCCCGGGGTAACCGCGGGCCTGCGGTACCAATGTTGTGCCTCCAAAAATAATATACAATATTTACAGTACTGTATAACAAAATACAACCCCCTAACACATACAATACAGTAATGGGCAAAATTACTATTATCCACATACAGATAATAATGCATTTGGCCATTTTAAATACATATAAATAACAATAAATACAGTAAATACATATTACACTTACCTTTTCCAGGCACCCACGATGAAGGCCATCTTCATCCTTATCTTCATCCTGCCCATGTCCCTCCGGTGCTGCAAAACATACAAGAATAAAAATAGCCAATGTAATGTCCCCTAACCCCTTAATCACCTTAGCGGTTATTAACTACTACAGTCATTAAGGGGTTAACCCACCCTCACCCACCACTCGGGAGGCCTAAATACCCTCCCCCACTATCCATCCCGTGAGGCCTAACCACTCTCACCTACTAACCCAGGCGGGAGGCCTACCCACATACCCTTGGGGACAATACCCCCTTCCCCCACCCCCAGTACCCACAAGAAAAACAATACACAGCCCCACAATAAACATCATTTTTTATATTTATTCTATACATAATCCACCCCCTGTGCCCCCCCATATATACATGATTTATTATTTTACATACAGGGTTAATACCCCAGGCCCACGGGAGTCCCCGGTGGGCCTGATGGGTCACCTCACAGACCTCACAGTAGCCCAGCACCATGTTTCAAACAGGGTCTGGAGGCCTACGGGTGGTCCCCGCCAGGCGCCCTGGTCCACCAGGTGGTTTCCGCGGGTCACCGTGGGCCACAATTGAGTCCCCATGGGTAGGCCCGCGGCTGTCTGGGGGGCCCCAGGTCAGACCCACAGGTGTCTGAGGGGCCTCGGGTGGTCCCTACGGGTCTGTGGTGCCCCCACAGATGTGGGGCCACCAGTTCTTCCCCGCAGGTGTCCCCCGTGGACCCGGCAGCCGTTTACCCGTGAGAAGTCTGAGGAGACCTCAGGTGGTCTCCATAGGTCCCCCGCAGACCTGAGGAAACAACCCTGTATGTAAAAAAAAATAAACCTGTCCTATACATTAAATACATCAATCCCCCCCCCAACACATACAGCACAATAATGTGCAAAATAACTATTATCCAGATAGGGATAATAGATTATTTGCCCATTATTAAACACATTAACTAGCATAATAAAATAAATAAAGTCCTACTGACCTCATCAATAAGAAGCCCCCTCAACAGCAAAATCCGTGTCCTCCGTTGCCAATAAAATACATAGCCAATACATTGCAATTACATTCTGATATCAATTAACCCCTTAATCACCTTATTGGATAATAACCACAAAGGTAATTAAGGGGTTAACCCACCCTTCACCCATTCATTTGTACAGTGGCTTCATCATGCCCATATATATATATGCATGATGAAGCCACCGTACAAATGAATGGGTGAAGGGTGGGTTAACCCCTTAATTACCTTTGTGGTTACGTCATCAAAACAAAGATGACCGTTAATTGTTAACAGTGATTGGCAGAGTGTACATGGTGCACAGATTTTATGCATCATGTATACAATGTAAATTCAATGTTTTGATTGGCATTTGATGCTTTTGATTGGAAGATGAGATTGAGTTTTTTAGGAAATAGGATTTTATTTACTGTGGCTGATATGGAGAAGTGGTATTTTTATTTGAGAATGTTTTGTTAACCCTTAAACATTTATTGTATATTGGTTCATCATGTGTGTGTGTGTATATATATATATATACACACACATACATGATGAACCAATATACAAATAAATGTTTAAGGGTTAACAAAAACATTCTCAAATAAAAATACCACTTCTCCATATCAGCCACAGTAAAATAAAATCCTATTTCCTAAAAAAATCAATCTCATCTTCCAATCAAAAGCATCAAATGCCAATCAAAACATTGAATTTACATTGTATACATGATGCATAAAATCTGTGCACCATGTACACTCTGCCAATCAATGTTAACAATTAACGGTCATTTTTGTTTTGATGACGTCATCTTAAAGGCAATTGAAGCTCAGCCATTCTGATTGGCTGGCGTCATTGCCTTTAAATGACATCATCATTTTTTTTTTTCCGGCCAAATCACATGGTTTTCACGGCCCAATCAGGGTTGTGGGAACCATTTGACCAAAATGTGACGTCATAGGCCTATAAAAGCCTATGTCGTCTCATTTTTAAGCCAGACGTCGAGGAGGGAAGACCTCCCCTCCTAAGAAGATAAGAAGGGCGTGCCGTAAGAAGATGGAAGAAGACGGAGAAGACACCAAAGAAGAAAAGAAGACCCCAAGACTGACGGAAAGGATTACAAATAGAAGAAAGAAGACACTGTTGTGGATTGTAAGGGTTTATTATTTTATGGTTACCTTTGGATTGGTTCCAGTGCTTCCGGTTCCCCTGAATTTCGGTGAGTGGGCATCTAATGGTAAGTAAACAAAAGAAAAGTTTATTATTTTAACTTTTACAGGTTTTTTTTATTTTTTATTCATGTGTTTTATTTTTTATTTTCCATTTAATGCCCCTGAATTGATCTATGTCCCTATGGATATACATACATACATTCTGGGACACTGAATGGGTGTATTATATGTGATTTTTGGATGTAAATGCATTGTTTTTTATGCGCAATTATTGCCCCTGTATGTTATGTGGGGCATCGGTGCCAGTGTCGCCGCCATGTTTATAGCGTCCACGTCACGTATGGGACGCTATAAATATGGCGGCGACACTGGCACCAATGCCCCATACCTTGTCCTGTAACTCGGGAAGCAGGGGGTCTCTGAGACAGAAATCAATGCGGTTCAGCTCAGGGGACCCCCTGCTCCGGCACACTATTATTAAAATGTACATTAATGCAGCTTCATTACCATTGCAGGTAGCCGCTACGGTAAGGAATTATTGTTTATTGATATGTGTGTTTTGACAGTAGTGTTGATGTGCAGGGGGTCTCCCGAGCTGAACCGCATTGGTTTCAGGTCCGAGGACCCCCTACTTCAGGAGATACAGGCCCCTTTATGGGGTGCCGGTATCCCCTGCAGAATGTAAATATCCCGGTCACGTGATACCGGCACCCCATAACGGGGCCTGTATCTCCTGAAGTAGGGGGTCCCCGGACCTCAAACCAATGCGGTTCAGCTCCGGAGACCCCCTGCTCATGTACACTATTATTAAAATGTTTTTATTTTGTGTACGATCGCCTGTAACAACCTTGCATGGAGATGCCAAATCTCCATGCAAATGTTGCAGGCGGCTTATTTTTTCTATCAGCTAGCGTACGTAAAGTTTAAGAATGCTAGCAGGGGAAAAAGCAACACGTACGCTGTGGCTGTTTTGAGCACGTATGTTAGAAAATGGGCTCAAGGCCTTAATGAATCGCGTCTCCGGCCTCACTTTTTAACGGACGTGCTTTTTTTCCCCATCCGGACGCAAAAGCATTGAGCTTAGTGCATAGCCCCCATTGGCTTTAGAAGTTTCCAGCTTGTTACGCAGGGAGGTTTCTGCCACCTCGAAGCAAGCAGATTTAATTCAACAGAAAAACTGGGGTGTAACCAGCGTAAACCACCCTGTTTGCCATCAAAAAGGAATCAGACTGAAAGGAATCTGGATTTTGTTATTTTGATCAATCTGGTGCAATTCTTGTACTTTGGAATCCCCCAGTTTTTGCAGCTAAGAAATGTAAGTAAATAATGCTCAGAATAGGAAACATCAACTTATAATAGGTTTATCTGGTCAATTCTGCTTTGACATGCGGGGCAACCTTGGAGAAAAAGACCCTGATACAAAAAAGCACAAGATGAAAAAAAATGTCTAATTTTGACCCATTTCTGCTCCCAAATTGCCTTGATACAGTACAATGTAGATTACCCAGCGGCACTGCCTCACCCTACAAACTGGACTCGGTGATCAAAGTCCGGCTGCTATCTAACTCATCAAATTCCCTATGCTCCAAATACATAGCCCAAACAGATAAAGGATGGAGGCACAGTAAATACAAGCAATTATATTGCATTATTGTTTCCTGTGTGCATCTATCCTTGATACGGTACTTCTGTATATCACCCCGGTAACGTCCAAAGAACCCCCCCCCCCCCCAAAAAAAAAGGTGCTCTAACCCCTTTGGTGCCAGTGTCCTGCGGTGTAAGGGGTTAAGGATAACTAAAATGTCTTAAGCAAACCAATGGTATTGTTGAGTTGCTAATAAAACGTACATTCGCACCTTACATACTTGCACGATTAACATCCCTGTTAAAATTCAGAGAAAGGCAAGTGGTTCAGGGTCTTATTCTGCCCTATATCGGCATAACCAAAGATGGCGCCATTTCATACAACTGATTTGTTAGTTGTGTGTCACAGTATGTGCAAGCAGTTTATAAATTCTGTCTAACAGGACGAGCAGCAAATGAAATGGAAGGAGTCTGCAGTGAGAAAAGCCTTTGGCTTGTCAAAAACAGAATGGCTCGCGGCCATGTTACAACCAATGTCTACCACGTCATTCCTGGAAAGAGGTGAGCATTGTTCTGCTGTCTGAACATAAAGAGTCACAGTATTTCTCACGAATAGGAGTCAAAAACATCATTATGCTAACCCATCGTCTTCTTGTTGCGAAGTCTTGAGTTGCAGGGTTCAACTATAATTTGCACCTTTATTTCGTTTTTGTTTAAGGGTTCCACCGCGCAGGGGACAAAAGTGAACGAATGAGAGGGAGAATGAGAGAGGGGAGTGCTAGCCAGTGGAAGGGGTGGGCATGTCTTGTCCTAATACACAGCGACATCCCACATACTGGAAAGGAGGAACAGACACCTTCTCAGGGAACAACAATGATTACATTTGCCCGATTAACCGCCCACCCCCACAGATCACCAAGACGTCATTTCATTTACACATATCACAGCCATTGTCTCACTCTAGTGCTAGGAACAAAAGATATTATCAGGTAAATATGTGGATCAACGCGTGGTTTGGTGCGATGTTCTGGTCTCGGTTGCGTTCTACATAATTCGCTTATGCCTCGTTCAGATTGATGGTAAGGGATGTTTATGGCATCGCAGAGCTGCGGAATTGTTTGCTGCAAGCAATAGAAAGAAAGGCCCAGAATCTGATCCATTATAATAGGTGCACGGGGTAATTTTGCCTGTTGACCCTTCCCCAATTGTAACTTGGCCCACCATTGGGCACAAAGAACACGCCATGAAAACGCCTCTTCTTGCACCTTTTTTTTTAATCCCAAACTGCACATCTTCCCCCCCCCCCCCCCCCCCACAAATCTCCATCAAACTGCCAACCAAAAATAGCAGGTAACCATCTAGAAGCTAGAAAAATAAAGTCTACGCAAGAGCCAAACATGCCCCAGGTGCAGAAGAGAGGTGAGATGATGGAGCGGCTATTTGTACAACATAAAACTTACTGAAAGCGTGGGCTCCGTCTTTCACATTGAAATGTACCACTTTGTTGTTTTATGTTACACAAATCCTCCCATACAGGGTTGTAGCCGAGATTTGTGTAAGCTGTAAATTACGCAGTGAACAGACCTTTATTTTTACTGCAGAAATTGCTGCCTCGGACGCTTAAGTCGCTGCCAAGTGCTAAGTCTGGCATGCTTCTAATATTATTCCCCATTTCATGTTAGTATTCACAGGGTTAATTTGATTTTATATGTATGTCAAGTAGTAATACAGTATAAAAAAAAAAAGTCTATTTCTTTTTTTAATATGGCCTGTGTGCGCTGGGACTCCACATATAGAATGAAGAAGAAAAAAAGTCTCTCACCGTGCCAAAATCTACATTTTCGCTTGGCTAACAAGTTATAGCTATTCATATTCTGTTACGTGAGTCGAATTTCAGACCTGACTAGACGGCCTTGGCTCCTGTGTTGTGTTGCTAGACCGGTGTGTGACTGAAATTAACTATGATGTTACATCCCAGGTTGTGGGGGGACGACCAGCGCAGCTGCTTTACTTTGCGACCTGAAGAGAAATAATTAGGGGGTGCTGTGCGCATCGACGGCATTCGCCTCTTTCGTTACTCGACGTGTCGGCGACGCAGGGTGAAGCGAAGGGTTAACGCAATATGCATCCGTGTGTATCGACTCCAAAGTTCCAGGAGAGGTTGCGCGAGTTCTGCTTTCTAACTCCCCCCACCCCCCTTATAAATAGGGGGTTCATGTGGAACGATACTACGCAGCCCAGGGTGCTGAAACCAGTCTGTAGTCATATTTGGTGCTCATGTCAAATGAAAGAATCTTGCTTATCCAGTTTAATTTGTTTGATGTATGTTTCTCCGGCAGATGAGGACCAGGACATTTCACAACTTCCTTTTGTTATTGTGCACATGACGACCGGCGCTAATCTGGCAGCAGGAAGTGTTATGATACTTGCACCAAATCAGAAAAATATCAGAGGCGAAGCAAAATCAGAGCAGACGTTGCCTTGATAACTTAAGGCTGCGTCCATAGAAGGACAAGCAGCGCTGAGGCGTGCGGACGCTCCGCGCTGAGCCCCTGCATCCTCAATGAGGATGCCTTGAGAGGGGGCTCACGCGAGCGTCCGCAGGCGTGCGGAGACTTTGGAGTTTTCAGCCGAGCGCCAAGCTGTTTTTCAGCGCGCTGTCGGCTGAAAACATCCAATCAGCCTTAAGCAGCGTCAACGTCACGGCGCCGTGACGTTGGCGCCGTGACATTGACGTCAGTGCGTCGCGGGCGATTGGCCCAGCGACGTCACTGCCCCGCTTCCAACCACCTCCCCCGGGTCCCGTCGCGCACGCTGGCTCGCCTGCAAGTCCGTGGAATCGCGCTGACTTAAGCAGGCGAGCCTCAGCATTAGCGCGCCTCCGCTCTCCCCACCCCTCTATGGCCCAGGCCTTAATGTTAACTAAGAGACACATTTTGAGTCCAAACGTATCAATGTGCAGCGAGTCCTCGCTTGCCGGCGTCCCGCTTAGCTGACGCCGCATAATGCAGTCCGCCGGACGCATTATCCGACGTCGGACCTGCTTATCCGACGGTTGCTGCCGCCGAATAACATTGACCCGCAATCCGACGGTCCGTTAGCAGATGGCGGTTTGCGGGATGCATTCCGTCGGATAAGCGAGGACCACCTGTGACTCCATAGATCAAAGGGCGGGCAACTCCAGTCCTCAAGGCCTCCAAGAGGTCAGATTTTTAGGATATCCCTGCTTCAGCACAGGTGGCTCAATCAGTGGCTCAGTCAACGATTGAGCCACCTGTGCTGATGCAAGGATATCCTGCAAACCTGACATGTTGGTGGCCCATGAGGACTGGAGTTGTCCACCCTTGCCATAAATATTATTAGAAGCTGTGTACAGTATGTATCACTCCAGAGACGGGTTCTCTTCGAGGACCGGAAATGGATCACACTCTCATAACATGGAGTGAGACTAATGTCACTGTAGGATGTGCTGTTTGCTGAATGAGGCCCACAGAGGGGTGTTCTCCAGAGCGTGCAGCTTAAAGCCTCAATAACTCCCCCAAAATCACTTTATTCATCTTTTCTGGCAGGCAGCATTTATATTTAATTGACTGGTTCTTTTTAAAAACTACGGCTATGCAATGTTTTTAGGAGCTTAAAAATGGCTAAGCAAGAGGAAAATCTCAGGAAAATATATAGATAGTACTTTACAAGTTGATGATATTCATTTGAGACCTGTGGAAATGTCCCTGTGAACGTATGACTTCAAGGTAAACATATCTAAAAAAAAAAAAGATAGATAATAATGTTTCTATTGATTAAACCCAATGCATTTATAACATGGCTTAAAATATACTTTTAATGGATCCTTAAGAGTCCTAATTTATGTTTGCCCTACATAGGGGCTGGAGCAAGGAGCTTGGTTTCAAAGACAGGTAGAAGTGTAAGATCTTCACTGGGCAAGAGTCACCGTTGAACTGCCTGATGAGATCGTCTGAGGTTCTGTTCTGGTTGACAGATTCAATCTGTCAGTGGTGACATTGGATACCGAGGCTTGAGTCTCATTACTCCAAGTTCTCTTGTTGAGTATATTGTCGCACACTTAGAAAGCTCCTTGATCTGTGTTACTTAGCACAGTTGAGTTGGTTTCACAGGGTCAGTGCTGTGCCTGATGAGATGCCCTAGTTCTGGGTTTTTATACTGGAATCTGTGGGTGGGACAGATCCTATTTCAGCACCAGAAACCAATGACAAGTCAGGAAAATTTTGCTGCTGTCCATGGTACTGAAAAATCAAGATTCTTCTGATCCCTGACACCTACCTACAGTACACTCTTCTTCTTCACCTCCCTAAATTTCATCTCTACTGTGTCACTACATGCCCTGCTTATCAATGCTCTATGGTTTCTGTCCCGCTGATCTCTACAGATCTTTCACACGTGAAGTTTTTTGCACGAACAATCCCTTATATCTGGAAACTTTCCATCCATGTCCTACACGTTTCACCTTTTGCAATCTTTAGGTCTCAAACCCCTCCTTTCCAGGGATTCCATTAGCCTAGAAAAACACCAGTGCCAATATCCAGTCTGTCACCAGACGCATGAGCATCGTTTCAGAGGCATGCACAGGTGCTGTATACTTAATGCACTCATACTGTAGTTACATGTAAAAAAAAATTCTACTTAGATGGTAATTTATGCAAAGCAGGGTTCCCATCTCTCAGCACTTACATTTCATGTCTTTCATTTGGCTCTTACAGTACCTGACCCAAGTGTAGTACCAAATTTCACTCACGGCCCTTAACCTTCACCATGTTTCATTTGCCCATTTTTAAGACTCTCTCTCAGTGCACATACTTATCCTGTTTGCTCCCATGCTCCCGTTTACTTAAACTGTCCTTGAAAGTCTCTAGCAGTTAGATTGTAAGCTCTTAGTGTCACCGGTTTCTTTACTGGAATGTTACCATTTCCCCCTCGTATTTTACACTGTTTGGGTATTTAAATATAATTATATGTAGGTTCACAGTATATAGAAAAGGATTAGGGCCCAAATACACTAAGCAGTCTTCTTCCAAAAGACACCGTCGAGCAGAAGACACCTTCCAGCCCATGGACTCTGAATGTGCTGTATGGCGTTTTCCAGAGCCAGCAGGTGCCTTATGGCAGAAGACTACTTAGTAAATATGGCACTAAGTATTTATGGCAGAAAAGCATCCCAAGTTTTAATGGCAAATGGCTAGGGTTACACAGGAGCAGTTTTCCCTTCTACTGTCCCCTTTAACTTGAGGTTCTAAAGTGTAGAGACATACAGTACTCAGTACATTTACACAAGTCATGTTCTAGAGGCTCTCGTCCCTCACTGCCCTGGATAAGTTGACTCTGTAAGCAGTAGGTCAGCCTGAGAGCTGTCACGCTCACCAACCTAGCAGAGCCAAAATACCATTGGTTTCAGTCTTTTTTTTATGACTCATGTGGAATAATCATTGGACAGCAATGCTCGAATGACCTGGCACAGCACACTCTGCTTGAGTATAATGAACATAGACTAATTAGTTCATCTTATTTTACCTTCATAAAGGGTACAATATAAACTTTAAAGCCAACGGATGGGTTTGGTCAAGTTGGTCGTAGCTGCAGCCAACGGTGGGTGTGATAGGAGCCCATCCCTTAGTATTACAAGTTGGCGTAGAAAATGAAGGCACCACACCTTAAATGAACTGAATTCACTTATCCTGACACAGTTCCCGTTTCCAGTGATTCACTCTTTTTTATTTACTTGGACAGATTTTGGCCAGGGAGGTTTTCAAGTAGCCAAGGGATGAAGTTGTGTTCATTTATCAAACTAAATGAGCCCATCATGATGGCACATCCAGCCCTACACGTTCCCCGACTGGAATATCTTGCACCGCAAATTAGATTGTAAACTACAGTATAAAGGCAGGAACACCATGTGCCTTTGCTTTGCCTCTACAGTTACCGAATGATTATATCAGGGGTGTGCAAACGTTTCCCCGTGCGCACCCATGTCTGCTCTCCTCGGGGCCTCGGGCCCCCCCCCCCCCCCCCCCCCCCCCCCGTCCCAAGACCCCCCGGCTCATATGACATCATGTTGACAAGGTAATGTGACATGACCCCGTGACGTCATTTGACACTGGGTTACCAGGACGACGCGTTGCTGGAAGGGAAGGTAAGTGTACTATAGAGGCTTCGCGCGGTCCCCCGCATTTAATTGAAATGCCTGAGGGCGCGACCCCGCAGTTTGCGCACCGCTGGATTATATCATGCAGACTTCCTCACCCTACAGGCAGGCTACACCCAGTGGTAAACTCTCCTGGGGCAAGTCATGGTCTCCCTGTGCCTTAGGGCAAGGGTGCTGAACTCCAGACCTCATGCCCCACCAGCAGGTCAGGATTGCAGGATATCCCAGCTTCAGCACAGATGGCTCAAATAGAGGCTTAGTCTTTGACAGAGCTTCTGATTGAGCCATCTGTGCCGAACCAGGGACGGCTTGAGCCACCTGTGCAGATGCAGCGACTGATTTGGCCACCTCTGCTGAATCAGGGAATGATTGGGCCACCTGTGCTGAAGCAGGGACTAATTGTGCCACCTGCGCTGAAGCTGGGATATCCTGACAACCTGACCTGTTGGGGAGGCTTGAGGACTGGAGTTGAGCCCCCCTGCCTATTCCCCCACAGTTAGATTCTATGTAGAGCGCTTCAAATTGTCACTGTTATATAGGAAAGGCATATTCAATAAAGTCACATATTGTAACAACATTCAGTCTTAAGAAACGATGAATGTGGCGATAGGTACATGGTGTGAGATATTATAATTCATAGAAGGTTCCTTCTATTCAACAGTGTTCTTTATAAAGGATTTTAGAGAGAAACCCTAACAGGGGGAGTTGCCATGTGATGGAACCAGGGAGAAGCCGCCCTCCACACCATGGGTTGTACTCAAAAAGTTTGTCTTTCCCGTTCAAATGCTTTACAAACCCACAAGAGATCATTACATGCTGCGCTGGATGAATACGCCAGTTTGCTGCTGCTCGGTGCTAGAAGCAGAAGACAGACAGAGCGAGTAGAGCAGAAAGCCGCAGACGCACTAGGGCAGTTGGAAGTAATGGGCGCATTTGCCACCGTCATCAACCCTCCAGATATCTGGCAATGAAGCAGAGAACTGGAAAACGTTCAGGCCGAGATTGAACCCCACCTTCGGTGGCCATTGGAGCCGGGTGGAAATGTTACATGTTGTTGTGGAGGAATTATCGTGTATTGTCAATACCTTGCTGAAGTCAAGTAATGAGACTTTTGAGCAATTACAGACGTTTTCCATGCATGCACAAAATGATGACACCATAGAGCCGCTGATCAGAGATCAAATTGTTTGCGGCATCAAAGAAAACGTGTCACGAGAGTTTCTCAGTGAAACAGACCTAACCTTAGATACAACTCTACAGATTTGCAGGTCGGCAGAAGACACCGACGCGTCTCCATGACAACGTGACGCCGCACAGATGAGTAGCAGGAGGAGATGCGGGAGAGAAGGTAAGAGGCCCCGCGCTCTCCACCGCCACAAAGCCCCGCCAAGTTATAAGCCGGCCCTCCTGAATGCTTACTCCACAGGAGGAATAATGGGAAGTTTTGTAATAACAATTTGGTATAGTAGTCAGTTCTGCATCAGAAAGGCCTATCAAAATGTCAGCAGATGCATCACAATTGGCCTTAGGTGCACTAATTCCCCAGAACCACAATGACTGTTAACCCATGGCTTATGCCTCCAAATCATTACCTTTTGGGGAAACCGGGTATGCACAGATTGAGAAGGAACTATGAGGAATATTGTTTGAATGTGAATGATTGAATCAATAGCCAAACGGTAGAAATAGATCATAAGGCCCTGGTAGTCTTATTTGGAAAACCACTAATTTACTGCACTTTAAGAATTCACAGAATGGTAATAAAATTGCATTAATGTGATTTAGTTGCCACTTACGAGCCAGGAAAACTCATGTTTACAGCAGATGCACTTTTCGCAGAAAACCTCAGAAACAGAAATCGCAAGCTTAGGTTGATCAAATTTTAAAGTCAGTCCCTGTAGCTAGCCACCAACTGCAAAGAATCAAATGAGAAACAGAGAAGGATGTGCAGACATGAATGCTTTTTCTATGGGGTCTCTGGAGCTGAACCGCATTAACTTCAGGTCCGGAGACCCCCTGCTTCGCAGAGTTACAGACCTCCGCAGGGGGCGCCGGTATCTTGGGGCTGTATAAGTGTCTCATTCATGTGGGCTGTGACGTGGGAGTTTTTAACTTGCAGGAGATACCATGCACCCCATACGGGAGGTCTGTAACTCGGGACGTAGAGGTCCCATGACCTGACATTAATGCGATTCAGCTCCAGAGACCCCCTGCTTCAATACTGCATCCTAAAAATAATAAAAATAATGAGATCTGCTGTAAGCGCTGTGCGGGGAAACACAGAGAGAGGGACCGCTTCTCTCTGATAACTCTGCTGTAAGAGCTGTGCGGGGAGACACAGAGAGAGGGACCGCTTCTCTCTGATCTCTCTGCTGTAAGAGCTGTGCGGGGAGACACAGAGAGAGGGGCCGCTTCTCTCTGCTGTAAGAGCTGTGCGGGGAGACTCAGAGAGGGGGGCCGCTTCTCTCTGATCTCTCTGCTGTAAGAGCTGTGTGGGGAGACACAGAGAGGGGCCGCTTCTCCCTGCTCTCTCTGCGCAGCTCTGACAGGCTGGTGGTGGCCGGTAGGATTAACGCTGTGGGAGTTCTATTCAGAAGCAGGGACCCCTCCTGCATTATTCCTTCTGGGAAATTCACGGCTGGGCCATGGGAGCGGTGAGCCGCAAGGCATGTCGTACTTAGGCTGCACTCCACCCGCTCCCAGTGCCACACAGCAAAAGTGAATAGCGCTACATCTGTACATTGAAATGTATAAATTCATCTGGATTGTTTTTCCTGAGACAGCATAAATGTGTCCCATTCCCTGCCTTCTTTCTCACCTAATGCTTTAAGCAGCAAGCTTGTGCCGTAGAAGAAGAGGCAGAAGCCGGAGCGATTAGAAGTGCTGTACAAAATCCCCCCAATCCGGAGAGTGAAAATGGGCGTGACATATGCGTGAGACCCGCAGGGAATCCGGTGTCTGCCGGGGATGGGGGTCTGTGACACTAGGGGTTTATTCCATGGCAGTGGGGGAACGGTTATGGTGTGTGGGAGAAGGTTTAGTACTCATGATCTCCCGGCAAAAGGAAGTTTGCCCTCATGGTGTGCGAGACGTTGAGAAAGAGCCTTAATACATGAGGCTAACGCACACGGCGCGAGACTTGACAGGGCTGGTGTAGTAACGAATCTCAACACACTCCAGCCACTCAAAAATAACATCACAAGTCAGCTCCGGCTGCCTCCAGACATAGATATCTCACTTTCTTACAAATCATTAGTTAGTTACAATGCCAACGTTTCAACTGACCTGGCAATCTTCGTCAGATGTTTATGTTTTAATCATGGTTTGCTGGTTCTGTGAACTCACTAATCCGGCCCGTCCCTAAGCGGTAAGCAGGTAAGGCGCTGCCCAAGGGCGGCAGGTCTAAGGGGGCGGCAAAAGGGAGAGAGTAACAGCGTTGCTTCCTGAAATACCTACCTCCTTAGGGGGGGCTCAGTTTTAAAGCCCCTGGTCCCATGGGCCAAAAGGACATGTTTCCTATTGGCCCATGTGGCTGGAGGGCTTTAAACCTGAGCAGGAGAAACCAGCGCCCCATAGGGAGGTAAGTATCTCAGGAAGCAGGGGGTCCCCGGAGCTGAAATTAATGAGGTTCAGCTCCGGGGGGGGGGGGGGTTTTTGGGGGGAACATCTTTCGGGGGGAACGTTGTTTTGGGGGGGGGAGGGAATTTTTTTGGGGGGGGGGGTCCCCTTAGTGCTTGCCTAAGGGTGGCACATACCCTAGGGACGGACCTCTGCGCTTACTGGATTGGTTTTCCGAATCGCGAAAAAAAGAAAACAATAAAATAACGAGAACACATTCATTGCATATATTACATTTACTGTATATATTATTATTAAGAGTTCTTCCCTGCCATCCTGCCTTTCCTGACAATAATTTGGAAGGGTGGACATCTCTGGGTAAAAGTAAGAAAGAAAGAAAAAAAAAACCCCCAGACTGCTCAGAATTAACTGCTCGCAAATCTCCTCGAGGTGCTGAAAGCTTCATCGTTTCAGACATGTAAATTGTGCAGCAACAAATATCATAAAAATGTTTACTTTGGACGCTGCAGGAGTGAGAATAAATTACGACAAACTAATAAAGGTTCACACGTATGAAATAAGGGAAGGAACCCAGGCTGCTATTAGGGAGGGAGGAGGGCTGGAACCCCACACACAGGTAGCCTCAGTTATGTGCAGGCAAAGTATTAACTCGCAATATTTGTATGCTGCAACGATAAAGGAGTGCTGAGTATGATAGCAAATTTCCAACTGTGCAAAGTTGCTTTACCCTATCCAGCGCCACTGGGCTTCCGGCACATCCGGCCATGGGACCGCTTCCACGAAGGGACGTGGGATCGCTTCCACAAATTGTCATGGGACCGCTTCCCTTCCACGAATGGCTGTGGAATCCCTTCCAGGAACGGCCGTGGGATCGCTTCCACGAACAGTCGAAGGGCCGTGGAATGCTTCCCACGAACCGGCCGTTGGGATCGCCATCCACGAAAAAAACAGTCGAAGGGCCTGGGGAATGCTTCCACGAACGGGATCGCTTCCACGAACAGTCGAAGGGCCGTGGGAATGCTTCCACGAACGGCCGTGGGATCGCTTCCACGAACAGTCGAAGGGCCGTGGGAATGCTTCCACGAACGGCCGTGGGATCGCTTCCACGAACAGTCGAAGGGCCGTGGATCGCTTCCACGAACAGTCGAAGGGCCGTGGGAATCTTCCACGAACGGCCGTGGGATCGCTTCCACGAACGGCCGTGGGATCGCTTCCACGAACAGTCGAAGGGCCGTGGGATCGCTTCCACGAATGGCCGTGGGACTGCTCTCCCCAAACGGCCATGTGGATCGCTTCCACAATGGGCCGTGGGACCTCTTCCACGAACGGCCATCGGGCCGCTTCCGAGAACGGCCGTGGGGGTCGCTTCCACGAGCGGTCCAACGACAGTTGACCAGTTCCACAAACAGCATGTGGGACAGCTTCCACGAACGGGTCGTGGGATCACTTCCACGAATGGGTCGTTTGATCGCCCCAGGCCCCGGCAAGCTGGAAACGGCATTGGAAGGGGCTGCACTCCTGTTCGGATCGGGGACGTCACGTAACGGCACTGTAAAGTTCAACTTAGAAAGCAGGGATCCAAAGAAATAGGATTGAGGCTCTGGAAAGATGGCAACGTTTGCCATCACTTACCCACCCGTAATGCCAGAGAACGCCATCAAAACACCAACGGAGAGAGAGATATTGACCCAAAACGACTAATCTGAGTATTCCATGAGACACCGTCTGGCACAGACAGAGCGTTTACTTGAATGCAATGCTTTGAAAAACTCATTTGATTATTTTTAACTATATACGTGGATTTATTTCCCCTGGTCGGCTGTTTCATATGGGTCTGCCCTAAATGATGTAAATTAAAATAGCCATTGGTCATCCTGCTGATGAAAAGGGAGCCAATTAATAATGAGATGAACGGGACACATCGACACTGCCCATTCTCACTGATTCTTAGCCCAGGATGCTGTGCTGTCTCTTCTCTGGGCTGGGGATAGCAGGTGATCCCTTCTCAAGCTTGAGGAAGCCGCATTACAACATATTAAACACGGGCTTAAATAATTTGAAGGCAGCAGTCTCACTAATGTTTAGCACTTGCAGTCTCAGAGCTGAAGAAAGATCATCAAACGTCTTATCGTTGCCCATCTCTTGCTACATTTACTCAACGTGGGAAAGCAGCGCGATTCTCATGCATTCCTTGCCACTTCTCCCGTGAACACTTTCAGCTTTTAGAGGTCTTTTCTTGCCCTTTCAAACGCTGTTTTTATGTTTACAATCTGAGGCTGCGTTCAGGAGATAGAAGCGTTTGAAATATGAAGTGTCCGGGAAGGTTAAAATGCAGCTCTCCCCACAGCCCAGCGCGGTCTAAACGTTACCATCGTAAAGTGAGACGCTAGAGATTAAAACCTCAGATATTTTTTTAGTGCAGGACATGCTCAGGGGCAAGATACTGTACTACCATTATGTAAGATACATGTGTATAAGCTACTGGGGGGAATTGTTTAAAAGCAAATATATAATGTCCACAAACCTCTCACGGAACGCTGACTTCCCGTGTTCCAAGCATGACAAGTCAGCGTGCCTCTGGGTTACATCTTGTGTTAGCTGCACCTCCCCCAAAAAGGGGGTTATCATTTAATCAGATCATCCAATACAGTACGTGTGACATCTCATATCTCACTATATTATAAGTGGATGTTAGAGAGCTGAAGGAGCAGCTCAGCGAGTAAAGATGTTACTCTGTTACTTTACCATGGTAACTGGCACTGAGTTTGTGGCACGGGAACCTGGTTCAATTCCCGGTGTCAGCTCCTTGTGACCTTGGGCGAGTTACTTTATCCCCCTGTGCCTCAGGCACCAAAAACATAGATTGTAAGCTCTACAGGGTGCCTGCAACATCTGTCTGTACAACGCTATGTACATTAGCAGTGCTATACAAGGAAAAAAATTATTATTACTGGAGGCCGCCTCAGCCAGTCCTGGCCTTGAGGTGCACATGATATATAGGAATGAGAATTTGTTCCATTGGACCACATGGTTACTCTATTCATCCATATTTTTTATCTGCATCTCTTATGTCTATGGAGGCTGAATTACCGGGTGCGGGGGCTTGTACATGGCTACATTATGGTTATGTACGTTAGAGATTATGCACTTGCAGGACACCTTCCCCCCCAAAAACAGTTCCTGCTTATATCCTTATTCATTATACTGCATATATTTCGACGCAACTCATGTTGAAATATACCTGGCTAGTAGGGTTGCCAGGTGGCTTCTGCAAAAATACTGGACACAGTGGTGAAAGGTGCGACGCACTCGAGACACACCTCTGCCCACTCCATGCTGTTTCCTCCTCTCCTGTGCGAAAGTAGAGATATCCTAAAAACCTGACCTGTTGGTGGCCCTTGAGGACTGCAGTTGCCCCACCCCCACACTATACAATAAACTGGTAAGCGTCCCATCATCAGCTCGTAAGACGCACCAACAGCACGGGGACATGTTCCTAAATAATCCAGCTGGCTGCTGATATTTTAAAAAAAAGCCATGTCCAAGAATCCCAAACCAGACAAATTTTTCATTTCTTTTATTTGGATAACATAGATCTCCTATTTCTAAAAATGTCCTGCGTATCCACACTTGCTTTGACAACAGAACGTGTTCTAAAAACCTACACACCCACGTAATATTTTACTTGAAACCGGTCCCATAGTCTGAGAGGTTGGAAGGAAGGTAGGCGTCTTGCTTGCTTCTTTACATTTTTTTTATGTTCAAGATACTTGGCACTGGGCGTTTTTTTTTTCGTTTAGATTTTTTAATGTCGTGTTTAACCTCTTACCTGCTGGAAGAGGAGTTGTGTTAACATGCAATGTGTATATACAACATGCAGCACCAGGTATGTCTTCCGTATATATACATATACACATGTGTACGGTAGGGCCCCGCTTCTCGGCGTCCCGCTTTTCGGCGATACGGCGGTACCAAGAAGGGGGCCGCCGTGTCTGCGCATGTGGAGAACGGGGACGTCCGAGGTCGCGCATGCACAGAACGGAGTTCACGCATGCGTAGAAGGGGGGTCTGCAGGTCTGCGCATGCACAGATGCCGAAAATCGCCGGTTCCACTTTCCGGCGATTTTTGCTTTGCGGCGGGGCCATAGAATGGAACCCGCCGCTTGAGCGGGGCCCGCCTGTATACAGATGCAGTCAGTTGTATCTCCAACTTGCCACAGCACATGTGCTGGTGAACCGTGGACCATATGGGGAGTGATCACAGATATGTGCAGAGCAGGGGGGAAGTGCCCATCAGGTTTAACACAGCGGGGGTCCCTGCTTCTGAATGGAGCTCCCGCTGTGTCAATCCTACCGGGCTGCATGAGTCTGGGAGAGCTGCGCAGTGACAGCAGCCAGAATCAGTCCCTCTCTGCGCATCTCTAAGAGACGATCTCGCCACGTTTATTTTAATAACATAGGCATCCCATTCAGAATCAGGGACCCTCACTGTTGTTATGGGCAAATAGTCTGGGCGCGTGTATTCCTCGTGGAGGCAGTGGTCAGGAAGTTGCCATCTGCGGTTTCCTGGCTGACTACGCAACAAACCATGTGTCTGCATATATATATATAATCATCATTATCTTCAGCCCGTGTCTCCCCACCGCTGGATGAAGCCTCCTCTGTGATCTCCCAGGTACGGCGGTGACAGCCTCTCTTCTCCACGTCGCTCCCACACATTCCCTCATCCCATTTCCTCCCAGCAGTGTCTCCCCACTGCTGGATGAAGTCTCCCGTGTGATTCTCATGGTACGGCGGTTCCAGCCTCTCTTCTCACGGTCGCTCCCACACATTCCTCATCCCATCCTCTCCAGCCCGTGTCTCCCCACTGCTGGATGAAGTCTCCCCAGTGATCTCTCAGGTACGGCGTGGTTCCAGCCTCTCTTTCCCGTCGCTCATACCACATGTCCCCTTCATCCCATCCTCTCCAGCCCGTGTCTCCCCACTGCTGGATGAAGCCTCCTCAGTGATCTCCCAGGTCCTGCGGTTACAGCCTCTCTTCTCCACGTCTCTCCCACACATTCCCTCATCTCATCCTCCCTTCTTACTTTTGGTCGTCGTCCTCGTCTTTTAATCTCTCTTCGAATCCAGTCGAGTACCATCTTTGTCCGACGATGGTCATTTCTTCTTGCGATATGTCCGGTATATAGACGTTGCATATATACTAATGAGCGAGACCGCCTAATGAGTGACACTGCCTCCCAAATGAGGACTTGATAGTCCTTGTCACAGAAGCCTACGGTAAAATGTTAAGACAATATTACCCTACTATGCTCCGGCTCTCTTGCTGTTGGCATCATTAGATGTGAGCCAAAAACTAACGGGAACATCGCTGTGAGCTGCAACCCGTACTCATTGTCCGGCTGCCGATATTACTTCTATGAAAGGTCACACTCAGAAGTTGACGTCATGCCTCGTACACGAGAAATGAGACTGTGTAGAAACCAAGGTACCTATTCAACCAGCCGTCTTCCCCTTGCCAGATTTCAGTCCAGATATTTGGAATAGGTCGGAAATCTTCCCAACCAAGTGGAGGTTATAGGATAGGGGCCTAAGACAGGGAGAAAGCTCTCCCTCTTGTTATTGGATTATTTATTTAACGCTCTGTCCTCCTCCCCCTTTACTAAGATTTAACTGTGCTCCTTAATCCTCATTATTAAGCAGATTTCCTGTGCTAAGAAATTAATTATTAATTCCCCTGCCTGAGATCAGGTGATTTTTTCTTTTTCTTTTTGATACTGCCTTTACGAGGCCCTTTCTCATTTCCTCTTGTAATCACAGGCTTTTGTACGATTAAATTGTTGAGCCAAACAACAGCCGTAATCGAACCTGAATGCGCTGTATTCAAGCTTCATCTGCTTCCTCCCTATATTGGCACATGATACCAGCCTTACCAAGAAAAAGCTTAGCAGCGACTGGTGAGGGGGTGAAAGTTTTAACCCCATGGAATCCCTATAATGCCATGGTTGCTTTGCAATGCTTGGTTGGCCCTACTGGAAGTCAAGTGGCTAACCCAGTGTTTCCCAATTTAGGCGGCCCAGGAGACTTCCAAAGGTGGGCACCAGAATGACCGTAGGGACACAGACACCATGAGATATAGAAAAGTGGCAAATAAAAGGTAAGGCAATGAGTGACAAAGAGAGTGGGGGAGATATTCTTACTTTCTCCTCAGAGAGATAGGAGGCTGCCATCTTGGATTGGAGAGGCCAAGGTGTCATTCGGAAAAATTGCTCTGAGTTTTGGGCCTTTAAGAAGAGACAAATGCCACATCTCGATCTTTTAGGCTTTGCAGGGCTGCAGTGAGGAAGTTACAACTTGATGGTGATCCAGAGGAATCGCAATACCCAGCTCACCAGCCCCACGATCATTCCAATGTCAGAAACCCAAGATGGCTGCCCCCAGACCCACACAGGAGCAAATAATGGTATCCCAATGAACAGCAGTTATTCAGCTCCTCATCAGTATAAATGACACATTTTAACATTCTGAAGCTGTATTTTGAGGAAAATACAAGCATTTATTTTACAGTGCTAAGTGATTATAAGGTGGGAATCATTTCTAAGAGCGACATGGACATGTAATGTTGATAAGTAAATAAATGTTCAGGAGATTTAATGCAGATCTTGTTTAAATGTTGCTTCTACCTAAATTTGCCTTACATCTTACCCAGCTCATTGAATTGCACTTGCACTTTATTTACTCTGACTGAACCTTACTCTGGAGCAAGGCCCTAAATAATGTTTTCAACCCCATAGTCAGAGATCCCACACAGGCCATATTTTGGGGATATCAAACAACGCCTCACTCCTTATAAACCAAATGCAATCCCAGTCTTGTTATTGTATGGCTTATTTCCAAAACCTAGGCTGCAGTATCCCAAGAAGAGAGCAGCACACCACTGACCTACATATACCACACAAATAATGCGTCATTTGCATAACATAACTATTCCCCAGCACAACAACACAGTCTCGCATGTACAGTAACAGCAACAAGCCCATAGTCTTAACATGTGACTTTTGAAACATGTAATAATCCAGTCAACAGCGAGAGCTTGTTAAAAAGTCCATTGTGCCATCGTATAAAACTATGTTCGTCTTTCCTTGCCTTTCACTACTTTGCCACAAAGGAGTTTTCAGTAGTGGGGAATCCACAGGGATCATTGTAATTTCCACTCGGCTTCAACCTCCCGAATCTCAGAGCCGGCTGGGATAACCTTTGCAAAGTGACCTACTGCCCCCACTTGATGGAAACCTGATTTGCAGGTCAAGAGTCTTCATAAAAACCTACGACACGTTGCCAAAGCAACACATCTCCAAACATACTGTACACACTCTCCCTAAACCTCACTGGGCAAGGCCACAAGGACGGACCGCAGAATACACGGGCGGGGCAGTTCAGTGAAGACGTTGGCATTACAGATGGGCGAATTCTTGGTGGGCCGGATTTGGACCTGCGGCGCCTCGGCCGGTTCCTTTGGTCGGCGGATTTCAGCGGAATCAATCTCAAAAAGGGCGATTCGTGGCTTGCTGATTTTAAAAAAAAATTTAAAAAAATTATTATTACCAATACACTCCGCGGATTCCGCCGCCTGTGGACGGATTTGTAGAATCAAATTCGTGGACTCGGCAAGATTGGATTCTACAAATCCGTCCACGGGGTTGTATCCAAGGGCGGATTGTGCTGAATCCCGCCCGTGTTAAAACCGTCCAAATCAGTTTGCAGATTTTACACCGTGAAACAGATTTTCGGGGGGGAGGGCGGAATGTGAGAATATCCGGGAAACTGATTTGGGCAGATTCGCTCATGTCCAGTGGCCATGCATTGCACTGTAGGGGTTAATATCCCACCGTCAATAATTTGGCACATGTGAATAGATACAATTTGGTTCCTCCGCCAGTGTGTGACAGGGAAGGTCTTCTGCCATCTGCTCCTGGTCGTAGGCAGAAATAGGTGCAGTTGTTTTCAATTAGGTGAAAGACATAGAGATCAGGTCAGGGGGTGAAAAGGGTCCGGCTGTAGGGTGTGAAGTAGCTACATTCTGCTTGGGGCTGGTTTGAGTCATTATATGCTAATGGGAGTGAGAGGGTGGCAGCAATTCTAATGCGTTAGAGCAGGATGCTCAACTGCAGTCCTCAAGCCCACCCCCCAACAGGTCAGGATTTCAGGATATCCCTGCTTCAGCACAGGTGGCTCAATCAGTCCCTGCCTCAGCACAAGTGGCTCGATCGGAGGCTCAGTCAAAGACTGAGCCTCTGAGTGAGCCACCTGTGCTGAAGCTGGGATATCCTAAAAACCTGACCTGTTGGGGGGTGGGGAGGGGGGTTAGAAGACAGGTTCACAAAGGTGGCTATATTTCAGAAGCCCAAGAAAACAAATTTGACCGATGTTTCTCTGCAGTCGAAATTTGCTGGAGGATTTAACCACAAATGGATCTATTTATCAAAGTCAAAGCTGGAACAAAACTAGCGCAAAACACTAATCCCAGGAAAAAATACCCCTGGTTTCAATTAGATGACTTTTTTTTCTTTGATAAATGTAGTGCCTTTTTCTTTTTGCTTTAATTCTGTAGCCGGGAGACTTTGACAAACAGACACCGGTGTAGTCATCTCGGAAATGTATCAACGTAGGATGCAAGCCATCAGTAATCAGCTCAGCAGTAAAGAGTCATATACAGTATGCAGAAGAGACTGCCAAACTTGATTGAATTGGGGAAATTAAAAATGGCCGTCTCATCAATCTGGATTTTGTATTGGAGACACCATTACATTTAGGGAGGAGCGGCTCAGTGAGTAAAGACACTGACCGGCACGGAGTTTGAAGCAGGGAAACCTGGTTCAATTCCTGGCGTCGGCTTCCTGTGACCTTGGGCAAGTCACCTTATCTCCCTGTGCCTCAGGCACCAAAAACATCAATTGTAAGTTCCGCGGGGCAGAGACCTGTGCCTGCAAATATTCTCTGTAAAGCGCTACGTAAAACTAGCAGCGCCATACAAGAACATGCTCTTATTATTATGATTTGTGAATGCTGTGACATTTTGCAGTCTGCAGTAAATAGAGAGTAACGCTGCTTCATTAAGTTCAAATACGTTGTGTCGGAAATTTGCCAACGTCTTGTTTCCGAAATGTTGGCAAATCAATGACAAACCCCATTTGAAATGAATTTAGGAGACCTACTCTTTATTCACTACAGGCCACTGGATTGAGATTTCAGCACCCCCAAATATATCTGTTGTACCTGAATGCATGTATGCTACTTTTTACTTTATAAAGGATGCCATTCAGCCAGGATACCCATTTCTGCCGATCATATCCACATTATTATCCGGATAGTAACAGTAGAGATTAGCGAATCCACCCAAATCCGTTTCACGGATTTTCTCGCATTTTACCCCCAAAATGCGTTTCGCGGTGTGGTCTGCAAACGGATTTGGTCGGTTTTAATCCACGCAAATTCATCAAAAACCCGCCATGGGATAAAACCCGTGGACGGATGTGCAGAATCCAATCCGTTGGCGCATTCTTAAGAACGGATGGCGGAATCCATGGATTGGGTTCTACAAATCCGTCCACGGGCGGCGGAATCCGCGGCGTGCGTTGGCGACAATAATAAAACAATCCGCAAGACGCGAATCTCCCTTTTTGAGATTGATCCGCTGAAATCCACGGACCTAAGGAACCGGCCGATCCAAATCGGCCCCAAAATGCGCCCACCTCCAATTAACAGCTACATTCTATAGAACAGACTTAGGAATACAAGCGTTCGTACAATACAGAACTACGCGCCTCGGAGCCAACATGGGAACACAGGAAGCTTGCCATGTAAGATCCAGGTTCACTGTGGTGATAAGCTTTACAGTAGCTTGTCATTCATTTGAATAGGTCTTAAGTCGTGCTAAGGTTTAACACCCCTTAGTGAATCTGCGCCTGCCCTCACTCACGCGCGGTTAAATAATTATTTGCAGAGACTGATGCATTTAACAACACAACAGACTGAGCCTTAGAGTAGAAATATTTGTGTAGTGGATCCATTACACACACAAACACAATAAATTGTGATTACATCGAGCCCGTTTGCGTTGGTTTTTTTTGTTTTGTTTTTGGAAGTTGAGCATTTTCTACCTGTTTTTTTTTTTTTTTTCCACGAAAATGCATACAACTTTCTAATTACCCTAAGAGAGAGAGGTTTTTTTCCCTTCTTCTTCTTCTTCGTGTAATTACAGGCGTGCTTCTTACCTTTGCAGCTAAATTTGTATGGAATGAATTCATGCTAAATATTGCCTTACCGTGGGCAGGGGGGATGTTTATTTACACAGATGCTGTACGTTTCTAAATGTTGGGGGCTGCTTGGAGCCTGTCCCTTTTCCAATGGTAATTTGTGGTTTTTCGAGTCTTTACAGTCCCACAAAGAACCTTTAGAAATTGCTGGTCAGAGTTTGAATTCCCTTGATTCTCGCGGAATAAAATACTGAGGTATGGGCCACGGTAGCCAATAAATAATTGAACACATTTTGGAAGCCAGAGGAAAAAAAAAAAAAAAACAGTTGCCACTTCTTCTGCCCCAAATCATTGAAATTCGTGGCCAGCATTGTGAATATACATGAGGAGCAGAGTTCAACGGGTTTTGTGTATGGTCTAAGCCGGCTTTTAAGGCGCCGTTCCATTTATACCGTCCAAAGAAAAGTTTCTGCACAGACCACCTCATATATCTTTTCCTCCTGGTTGGACATGTTTCATTGCGAGGTGAAATGTTTGTTTCATATTTAGGAGAAGGTGCTTTCCTATTTGAGGCCTGTAAAATAATGCGCATGCGTGCGCTACGTGCGTCAATGAAAATTGCCTGTGTGAGCGTGACGTTCCTATAGCTGAGACACGCACACGGCCGTGAGCGTTGACGCTGAGACAATCATAGTGCGGCCTAATGCTGTGACGTCATAGCCACGCCTCCTAGCCACGTGCGTCACCGCTTGCCCTATAGACCCTAAACGCGCGCGCCACGGCAGGCGGAAGCTTTTAGGGGATCCATGGTCAAATGGATTTGAAGAATAAGGGGATTTGCATGCCATTACCCAGAATCCCTGGCTGCAGCGGAAGCACTGTATGCAAAGAGATAATGGGGAAAGGCGGGGCTGCAGACCTGTCTGAGACGTGTGAATGTGCTCACACGTGATTTTTTTTAATATTTAGTAGAAATATACGTGAAACATTTTATACTCATAAAAAAAAAAAGACTGCTTCTGTGATTAGATTTTTTTCTTTTTTTAACAGCTTTTCAGCTCAGCACATATCTCCTGCAACTTTGGAATCACTGCTGCATATTTATCACAGCTAGGGATGAGCCAATAACTATAGCAGTGTTATTTACGCTTTTCTTGGTTAAGGAACCATAAAATAATTTTTTTAAACTTATCATTTAATTTTAGTGTGAGATGCTGAGCAACCCCAACCCTCTCTAATAGAATCTGAGATCTGTCGCATTGTAAGGAACCCCAACCCTCTCTAATAGCATGTCTGAGATAAGATGCAGTGTAAGGATCCCCCAACCCTCTCTAATAGCACGTCTGAGATCAGATGCAGTGTAAGGAACCCCAACCCTCTCTAATAGCGCGTCTGAGATCAGATACAGTGTAAGGAACCCCGACCCTCTCTAATAGCGCGTCTGAGATCAGATGCAGTGTAAGGAACCCCAACCCTCTCTACAAGCGCGTCTGAAATCAGATGCAGTGTAAGGAACCCCAACCCTCTCTAATAGCGCGTCTGAGATCAGATGCATTGTAAGGATCCCCAACCCTCTCTAATAGCGCGTCTGAGATCAGATGCATTGTTAGGAACCCCAACCCTCTCTAATAGCGCGTCTGAGATCAGGTGCATTGTACATTTTTCTTATATTTGGTATAATTTGCAAATGACCTGAACATTGCAGAGTACCCTTTAGGGTCGCCCGGAGGAACGTCTCGTTATGAGGCCGGGTTTAACGGGGCATGGTGAAACTCTGTATTGTAAGGAACCCCAACCCTCTCTAATAGATACTGGAACATACTGTAGTGTGAGGGCTGTGTGAACTATATTGTGTGCAGAGAACACTTTGGGGCAGGAGAAGTGGATGATGTTTTGGAAGCCCGGCTGAGACTGGACCACAAATGGTGTGCCCAAGAAACCTGCTTTTTGCCGCTTCCTGAAGCCGTTAACCTTTGGTGGCAAACACTAGCCATTGGAAGACATATCAGTGTTGTCATTGGCTACTTTGCAAATAAGAAAAGCAGAGAGCAGGAAAGGGAGGTGTTGGGACCCTCATGTTATAACCTAGAAGGGCAGCAGCACCCCTCTGCAATCTTGGGCCTGGGACATAGTAAACACTTTTGTGCTGCTGCTCGCTCTTGCTTGCTGCCGCTCGGTCTACCAGCAGCTTTTTGCTGTCCTGGCAGAGGAGACTGCAAGCGCGCTTGGGAGGCGGGTATCACTGTGTGTGTGTCACTTGGTAGCTGTCAGTGTGTGTGTGTGTCACTTTGAAGTGGTCTGTGTGTTTGTGAGTCACTGGGGAACGTGGGGGTGTGTGTGGGGTGGTTTGTGTGTGTGTGTGTGGGTGTGTGTGAGTGTGTGGGTGTGTGTGTTGTGTGTGTGTGTGTGTGTGTGTGGTGTGTGGGGTTGTGTCTGTGTGTGTGTATATTAATCTAATATTTTAAGTTTTTTTAAAACAAAGACATGTGAGAATAATTATTATGATTAAACATTGATGCAACTTTGAGTAAGATATATTCACCACGGGCGAACGCACACGCACCAGCGCGACAACATACAAACACACAAACAAACAAAAAATAAAAAAACACAGCCACCAACATACACACACAAATACATGCACACATGACACACACACACACATAACACAAACACACCACACACATCAAGACACCACACAGACATACAACAACACACACACGCCACACAAACAAACACACACACACACACACACAATACAAAACACACACACACACACAACATTCACACACCACAAAGGACACACAACACACACAACCTCTGTGCATGCACTCTGTCTTGTCTGGTAGTTACAATGACGGACCGGCTGCAGACCCATTGGATGAGAGAGCGGTCACGTGACCGCTCCTCCGAGCCGAGCGGCAAATTTCAACTTGCGTCTCGGGAAGTTTCTCAGCCTCCGTATGCATCAGCACGCATGCGGAGGGAGAGAAACTATAGCCGCGCTGATTTCAGATGCAGGGGGTTTGTGCATCTGTTCAGGTGGCTCGCGACGCGGCGTGTCATAGTTCCTGGCCGTTACGTCTAATCCCCAATATTGCTTTATTGCTATATTGTTTTATAGCAGCAAGTTCTTTGTTTTAAATACGCGCCTTTGATACTTTATTGAAAGATTTACTAAGCTGCCGATCGATTTAGTTCTCCTGTGATCGATCTGCAAAGTTCCTGCTGGCCACGGCTGGAAACATTGGAACAATGAATCCCAAAACAGGAAAGTTTACAAAGATCTTGCAGTCTGGGGAGTGGGCTAAACATGCTATGGAATCACTAGTGAGAAGCCCCGGTTGCCGGGATGTTTGTGGTCTGGGGGTGGCATTTGGGTGGGGATGGTCCCGCGGGCCCATGGCAGTGTGCGGGTTACTGCTGCTTGGCTGGTACTGATGGTGATTTGTATCGGTGTGCTGATTTGGAGGTTTGTTTGCTGATTGGTGCGGTGGCGGATGTGGGGTGTGGCCGATGGGGAGGTGCGGAATGTCCAAATGTGTGTGGTGCTGAGGTGTGTGATGGGGGCTGGGAATGTGGGGAGACGAGACTGGCCGTGTGTGCTGGGGGGGTTGGGGGGGGGCATGGGATACCGGTGTGCTGATGTGGTGGTGCGGTGGATACGTATGTGTGGTGTATACGTGTGTGTGTGTATATATATACACACGTGTGGGTATACATGTGTGGATATACATTTGGTGTTGTGTTGTGTGTATACATGTTGTTGGATTACTTGTTGTAATGTGTACGTTGTGTTGTGTATACATGTGGTGTGTGTATACAGTGTGTGTGTATACCGGTGTGTGGTGTATACACCGTGTGTGTGGATACACGTGTGTGTGGATACACGTGGTGGGTAATACACGTGTAGTGTGTATACGTGTGTGTGTGATTACACGTTTGCTGTGTATCAGTGTGTATCCGTGTACACGTGTGGTGTAGCCTACACGTTGTGGTGTGGTGTGTACCTTGTGGATACACGGTGGTGTGTGTATACACTGTTTGTTGTGTGTATACACGTGTGGTGGTGTGTAACACGTGTGTGTGTGTGTATACACGTGTGTGTGTGTGTGTATAAGTGTACCGTGTGTGTTTGTACACGTGTGGTGTGTACACGGTGTGTGTGTGTACACGTGTTTGTGTGTGTACACGTGGTGTGTGTGTACACGGTGTGTGTGTGTATACACGTGTGTGTGTGTACACGTGTGTGGTGTGTGTAACGTGTGTGTGTGTGTAAACGTGTGTGTGTGTGTGTACACTTGTGTGGGTGTGTACACGGTGTGTGTGGGTACCGGTGTGTGTCCAGTGTGTGTCGTGTGTGTTACACGTGTGTGTGTGTGTACACGCGTGGGTGTGTGGTGTACACGTGTGTGGTGTCCAGTGTGTGTGTACAGTGTGTGTACCGTGTGTGTGTGTACAGTGTGTGTACACGTGTGTGTACACGTGTGTGTGTTGTGTGTGTACAAGTGTGATGTGTGTACACGTGTGTGTGTGTGTGTGTACAGTTGTGTGTACAAGTGTGTGGTGTGTACACGGTGTTGGTATGGTTGGTGACACGTGTGTGTGTGAATGTGGGTGTGTACACGTGTGTGTTGTACAGTGTGTGTGGTACACGTGTGTGTGTAAGTGTGGTGTGTGGTGTAACGTGTGTGTGTGTGTAAAAGTGTGGGTGTGTGTGTGTACACGTGGTGTGTGGTGGGGGGTACACTTGTGTGTGTGTGTAACGGGGGTGTGGTGTGTTTAAAAGTGTGTGTGTGTGTACACGTGTTGTGTGTGTGTGTGTGTGGACACGTGTGGTGTGTGTGTGTGTTACCACGTGTGTGTTGTGTTTACACGTGTGTACACGTGTGTACAAGTGTGTGTGTGTGCGTGTGTTACTGGTGTGGTGTATGTGTGTGTGTACACGTTGTGTGTGTACACGTGTGTGTTGTGGTGTGTGTGTACAGTGTGTGTGTGTGTGTGTGACACAGTGTGTGTGTGTGTACACGTGTGTGTGTGAGCACACGTAAGTGCTGTGTGTTGTACACGTGTGTGTGTGTGTAACGTGTGTGTGTGTGTGTACACGTGTGTGTGTGTGTGTACACGTGTGTGTGTGTGTGTGTTACACGTGTGTGTGTGTGTGTGTGTACACGTGTGTGTGTACACGTGTGTGTGTGTGTACACGTGTGTGTGTACACTGGTGTGTAAACGTGGGTGTGACACGGTGTGTTGTGTGTGTAAACATGTGTGGTGGACATGTGGGTGTGTGTACACGTGTGTGTGTGACACGTGTGTGGGTGTACAAGTGGTTGTGGTGTACACGTGTGGGTGTGTGTGTGTACACGTGTGGTGTGTACACGTGTGTGTACACGTGTGTGTGTGTTACACGTGTGTGTTACACGTGTGTGTGTGTGTGTTGGTGCACGTGTTGTGTGTACACGTGTGTGTGTGTGTTGGGTACCGGGTGTGGTGTACACGTCGGGTGTTGCTTACGCGTGTGTACGGTCTAACTTGGTCCTTCTTACTAGTGTGTCGTGTGCCTCGTGTCTACGTGTGCCTGCTATTGTGCTCGTGTTACGTGTTGCTGGTCTAACGGGGCCTGCGTGATTCTAGTGTGCCTGAGTGTCTACGTGTGTTGCTAGTGTGCCTGCGTTGCCTACGTGTGCCTGGTGTATAAGTGTGCCTGCCGTGTCTACGTGTGGCCGGCGGTATAGTCCGTTTTGTCAGTGTGCTGCGTGTCTAGGTGCCTGCGGGTTGGGGGGTCTACGTGTGCTGCGTGTCTCGTGGGCCCGCGTGGTGTATGTGTACGTGTGTGTGTCTACGCGTGTGTGTCTACATGTGTGTGTATACGTGTCACGTGGTGTGTAATACGTGTGTGTGGTACGTGTGTTACACGTAGTGCGTGTGATGGTGTGTACACGTGTGTGTGTGTGTTTACCGTGTTGTGTGTGTACAGGTGTGTCGTGCTGTAGTGCTGTGTGTGCTTGTACGTGTGTGGTGTTGTAAACGGGCTTGTGTGTAACGGGTTGTTGTGTGTGGTGTGTGTTGTAACGTGTGGTGTGTGTACACAGTGTGTGTGTGTGTACACGTGTGTGTTTGGTGTGACACGGTGTGTGTGTGTGGACACGTGTGTGTGGGACACTGTGTGTGTGTACACGTGTGTTGTGTGTGTGTACACTGGTGTGTGTACTGTACACGTGGGTGGTGTGGTACACGTGTGTGTGGTACACGTGGTTTGTGTGTTGACACGTGTGTTTTGTGTGTAATCACGTGTGTGTACCGTGTGTGTGTGTGTGTGTGCACGTGTGTGTGTGTGTACACGTGTGTGTGTGTACACGTGCGTGTGTGTCTACATATACGTGTGTGTACGTGTCGGTGTGTCTGGTTGTCTACGTGTGTTACGTGATGCCTGCGTGTCTACGTGTGCCTGCGTGTCTACGTGTGCATGCGTTGTCCGTGTGCCTGATGTCTACGGTGTGCATAGTGTCTAGTTGCCTGCGTTAAGTGCTGCTGAGATATGTCTAGTGTGCACTGTGTGTGCTAGTGTGCTAACGTGTGCTGCGTGTTACGGTCTGGGCCTGGGTCTACGTGTGCCTGCGTGTCTCAGTGTCCGCGGGTCTAGGTGCCTGCGTGTCTACGTTGTGCCTGCGTGTTACGTGTGACTGCGTGTGTATGTGTACGGTGGGTGTATCGCGTGTGTGTCTACAGTGTGTTTATACATGTGCATACGTGTGTGTATATACGTGTGTGTGTGTACGTGTGTATACGTTGTGTGTACGTGTTGTGTACGGTTGTGTAGGGCAGGAGGGGTGGGGCGAAGAGGCAGGTGAGGGGTGGGGTAGAAGGTGGCGAAGGGCAGGGAGGGTGGGGGCGAAGGCGGGTGGGGGGCCGAAGGGAAGGGAGAGGGGAGGGCGAAGGGGAGGGAGAGGAAGGGCAGGGGGTGGGAGCGAAGGAAGGAGGTGGGGGGAAGGGCGGGCAGCGAAGGGAGGGAGGGGTGGGTGGGTGAAGGGCAGGGCCGGGGGGGGGGGGGGGGGGGGGGCGCGAGGGCAGGGCTGGGGCGAGGGCAGGGCGGGGGGGGTGGTGAAGGGCAGGCGGGGGGGGGGGGTGAGGGCAGGGCCGGGGGGGGTGAAGGGCAGGGCCGGGGGGGGGTTGAAGGGCAGGGCCGGGGGGGGGGGGATGAAGGGCAGGGCCGGGGGGGGGGGGGGGAAGGGCAGGGCCGGGGGGGGGGGTTGAAGGGTCAGGGCGGGGGGGGGGGGGGGGAAGGGCAGGGCAGGGGGGGGGGGGTGGGGGTGAGGGCAGGGCCGGGGGTTGGGGTGAAGGGCAGGGCCGGCAGGGGGGGGGTGAAGGCAGCGGTTGACTTTGGGGGGTGGGGGCGTGAAGGGCAGGTGCATGGGGGGGGGCGGGCGGGGGGGGGTGGACGGGCAGGCCGGGGGGGGGGGGTGAGGGCATGGGGGGGGGTTGGGGAGGGGCTGGGGGGTTGAGGGAAGGGGCCAGGTTTTGTTGGGGGGGGCTGAAGGGCATGGGGCGCGGGGGGGGGGGGTGAGAGCGGGGGGGGTGAAGGGCCAGGGCGGGGTGGGGTTGGGTGAGGGCAGCGGGGGGAGGGTTTTGGTTTTGGGAAGGGCCGGACGGGGGGGGCGAGGGGGGGAGGGCGGGAAGGGGGGGGGGTGACTGGGGGGGAAGTGCGGGGGGGGGTGGGTGTGTGAAGGGAGGGAAGGGGGGGGGGGGGTTGAAGGGCAGGGCCTGGGGGGTGGGGGGGGTGTGGGTGAAGGGGGAGCCGGGGGGGGGTTGGGGGGGTGAAGGCAGGGCGCGGGATCGAGGGGGAGGGTGAAGGGGCAGGGAAGGGGGGGGGGGTGTGAAGGGCAGGGCGTGGGCGGGGGTGGGGCAGGGCCGGGGGGTGGGGGACGGTGAAGGCAGGGCCCCGGGTAGGGGGGGGGGGGTGATAGGCAGGGCCATGGGGGGGGGGGTTGTAAGGGAGGGCCGGGGGGGGGCGTGGTGAAGGCAGGCGCGGGGGGGGGGTGAAGGGCAGGACGGGGGTGGGGGGTGGTGAAGGTCAGGGACGGGGGGGGGGGGTGGTGAAGGGGGACGGCAGGGAGGGGGGGGGGGTTGTTGACGGGCAGGGGCCGGGGGGGGGGGTGGTGGGACGCTCGGTGGGGGGCGGTGAGGCCAGGGCCGGGGGGGGTTGAAGGGCAGGGCCGGGGGGGGGGGTGAAGGGCCAGGGCCGGGGGGGGGTGAAGGGCAGGGCGGGGGGGGGTGAAGGGCCGCCGGGTGGGGGGTGAAGGGGGGGGGTGAGTGCAGGGGCGGGGGGGTGAAGGGCAGGGCGGGGGTGGGTGAAGGGACCAGGGAGGGTGAAGGGCCAGGGGGGGGGGGGTGAAGGGCAGGGTGGGGGGGGGGGGAAGGGCCAGGGTGGGGGGGGAGGGGGTGGTGAAGGGCCAGGGCGGGGGGGGGGTTGAAGGGCCAGGGCGGGGGGGGTGAAGCGGGCCCGGGTGATGGCGCCGGGAGGGTGAAGCGCCAGGCCGGTGGGGTTGAAGCGCCGGGGTGGGGTGAAGGGCCGGGCAGGGGGGTGTTGAAAGATCTCTTCCCGTGCGGTACTTACCTCGCACCGGGCCGCGCTCCTCCTGGGTTCCTCGGCGGTTCCACCGCGATGCGGAGCTGAGAAGCATGTGAGGGGGTGTGTGGGGCCGGCGGCATTGTGCAGGGAGCCCGACAGAGGCTTGTAGGCAGTTTGAGGCCGGAGCGCGCGCGGGGATGGGGAGCTGGGGGCGTGGCCTCTAGGCCTGAAGGTGAGTGAGAGCGGAGACAGAGTCTATGGGGGGGGGAGCACGGGAGAGCGGTGTGAGCAAAGGTGAAGAGAGGGTGATCTGGGGGGGGGGGGGGGGAGGGAGGGGTCTGGGGGGGGGGGAGGGGGGGGAGCACCGGGGGAGCGTGTGGTGTGAGCACCCGGGAGAGAGGGTGTCTGGGGGGGGGGGGGGGGGGGAGGGGGGGAGCACCGGGGGAGAGGGTGCTCCGGGAGAGCGGGTGATGTTGAGGTCCCGCGGAGTGGTGATAGGGGAGTATCGTGTCGGGAGGGCAGCGGAGGGAAAGCGGGGGGGGCGGGACAAGAGGGTGAGGAGGGGGGGAGGGAAGGAGCAGAGTGCGGGGGGGATTGGAGTTGCGGGAGAAAGTCGAGTGGGGGGGGGAACGTGAGGGGCTCGGAGAAGCATAGTGGCGGTGGATGGAGGCGGGGTGAGGGGGGTGGGGGTTAGTTTGGGGGTGTTCAGCTCCGGGAATGTGAGGTGTGAGGGGGGGTGGGGTGGGGATGGAGCATCGTGCGTTGTATGTTCAGCAGCGTGCGTTTGTGTTGGTTGGGGGGGGGGGGCGGGGGTGATGGAGCAATCGTGCGTGGTATGTTTGGGTGAGGGGGGTTGTGATGGGCTGCTGCAGTAGCGGGAGAGAGCTGTGGCGTGCGTTTGTAGTGTGTAGAGGTTGGGGGGGGTGGATGGTGGATGGGGGGTGCATGGAGGTGGCAGGGGGTGGTGGTGGAGGGGGGTGCATGAGGTTGGGGGGGTGGTGGTGTGGAGGGGGGTGGTGTTTGTAAGAGGCAGGTGCGGTGAGTGTTAGGTGCTTAGAAGCATTCCCAAAGGTCACTGAGGGGTGGGACAATGTGGCAGTGGTTGTGGCCAAAGGGCAAGAGAGTCAGTGAGGGTGGGTGGGACAGGGGGGAGGGGTGGGAAGGTGGCAGTGGTGTTGGCCAAAGGCCAATGAGAGTCAGAGTGAGGGGTGGGACAGTGGGGTGAGTGGGTGAGACAGTGTGGCAGTGGTGTGGCCGAAGGCCAATGAGGTCAGTGAGGGGATTGGGACAGTGTGGTGAGGGGTGGGACAGTGTTGAGGTGGAGTTGACAGGCCAAGGGTTGCAATGCGATTGGCCCTAGGGACACAGGGCAGCAGACAAACATACAGACATTCAGAAAGATAGTAGAAACACCAACATATTATACACACCACACAAAAGAGAGAAAAAAGAGAGAGAGAGAGAGAGAGAGATAAGAAGAGAGAGAGAAGAAGAGAGAAACAGCACAGATAATAACAACAAAGTACAAACACACACACCACAAATAGACACACACACCACAGCAACACACACATACACAACACCCCAGCCATTGTAACACAAACACAACCACAAAAAAACACACACACACACACACACACACACACACACCCACACACACACCCTGCAGCCCGTTTTCACACACACACACACACAACACACACACACACACACACACACACACACACACACACACACACACACACACACAACACACACACAAACACAACACACACAACACACACACAAACACACTGGTGCTGTCTGGTGGCTCTGCAGTTGCAATGCCGGGCAGGCTGGCAGCCCCATTGGATGGGAGCGGTCACGTGACCGCTCCTCTGCTTCCCCTCAGAGGATTTTTTTTTTTTTTTTAAATGAGTAGCAGCCCTTGTTTCCCGCTGCTGGGGGCCCTGATCGGCGGCGCCCTCTAGCCAAGCCCGGCTTGGGAAACATGCTGTACCTGATTCGGCAGTCTGTGGTAGCAGACGTGAAGGTTTTGATAGCTGTGAAGCGTGGCCCCAGAGCAGGTTGAGGATTAGAGGATTAGGTGTGCAAAAGCAAAGGTGAGGGGTGGGGACAGTGGGGGGAAGTATTAGGGCATTGGTGTTGACGCAGGCCAATGAGAGGTTGTGCGGGGGGGGGCATTGGACGCAGGCCAATGAGAGTCAGTGAGGGTGGGACGCAGGGCCAATGAGGTTGGGCGGGGGCGGGCATTGGACGCAGGCCAATGAGAGTCAGTGAGGGGGGTGGGACGCAGGGCCAATGAGAGGTTGGCGGGGCGGGCATTGGCGCAGGCCAATGAGAGTCAGTGAGGGGTGGGACAGTGTGGATTGGTGTTGGACGTAGGCCAATGAGAGGTGTGCGGGGGCGGGCATGCCTCTGAGCAGGAGTGAAGGACAGGCCCAAAGTCCAATGCGATTGACCCTTGGGACGCAGACATACAGTGATTTCACAAATATATAGTAGATAGGATGCTCAGTATATTAAAACTCATTAAAAATGGCATTAAGTTGAAAAAAATTTTAAACACAGTAAGTATTATCTAATACTACAGAACTGATTTATTTAAAAAAAGAAATTAAATAAATGTAGCATATTGCATGGATTGCCTCATTAAGTGGTAATCTATCAACATACAATGTAGCCCCCGTTAACGATTTAGTTCACAAATAATACCTCCGCCGCCAGCCGCTTCTACAATAATGTAAGTTTATAATGCAGAGGGGGTTAACTTTAGGGGTTTAAGTGGTTAGGGTAGGGGTTTAACTTTACGGGTTTAAGTGGTTAGGGTAGGGGGTTAATTTCAGGGGTTTTAGCAATTAGGGTAGCGGTTTAACTTTAGTGGTTTTAGCGATTAGGGTAGGGGGTTAACTTTAGGGGTTTTAGCGATTAGGGTAGGGGGTTAACTTTACGGGTTTTAGCGTTTAGGGTAGGAGGTAAACTTTAGGGGTTTTAGCAATTAGGGTCCTAGGCCGCTTATTTATGCCAAGCTGAACCCTGAAGCTGAACCCTGAAGCATAAATCCTAACCGGTTTGTTTTAATTGTTAGCGCAGAATAAAAAGCGCTTACATTTCTATGTATCAAACAATGATAATGTCTTGTTTTACGCAGCACGGATATTTTATTGTATACATTAACAAAATGTAATATTTTCATACTATGGCTATTGTGTAATATATTAAACTAATAATAGATACTAATACTGGTCATAAAATAAAATACCCTTCATTTAAATTGTATCACTCAGGTACGCAATGCAACAAGTCAAAGGTCATTGCAGGCAACGCACTACCCGTCACATGCAAGAAGGCACGTGCAAGACCTGCATATATACCGCGCAAATTGGACTAAAGTCAGAACTTCTTTTTAGCGCCGCAATTTTGACGCATGAAACAAATTTCACAGATGGTCTCCGGAAACCGCAGGGGGAAAATCTTTAAACCGCAGCCCGGGAGACCCTGTCTGCCGCGATCACGCCACGGGTGTCCATGCTTCTGGATTAGACCTCCTGCAGCGGTAATCCTCGGCCCGCCGTGGACCGCAGTTTACCCCGGCGTCGGAGACAGTTACCCTTGGGATAAAATTGTGCAGTAGATATGAGGCTCGGAGAGAGCAATATGACACGGGGTATACCGATGCAGTCAGACGCAGACACATCTCACGCCGGAATAATGAGGCAGTAGCAAGACGAGGAACGTGTGGTTTTTTGTAACCTTTTTTGCTGCCAGCGGCGTCTGAATTAAGCCGCAATTATAGTGGCGGCATGCGCACAATGGAGCGCATGATGTCACACGCATGAATCATGAACTTAGTTCTGAGGCGACAGGGAGGTACGGTGGAGGCGTGGCCGTGACATCACGTGAGCGCTTCGCCCTCAATTGCTGAACCGCGCTTGATCGCGCGCTCTGTGGGCGGCATCATGATCCATACATTTGTTCTGGAGGCACGCAGTGCCGTGCGCACCCCGCCACTACGATCGCGGCTTTAGGCTGCGTCCATAGAGGGTACAGCCGTGCGGAGGCTGAGGGAAAGCGGATGCTTTCCTTCGCCTTAGTACGCGCGCCATCCGGGGGCGTGTCTATGGGCGGGCCAGTGACGTCACGGAGCTGGTTCGCCCTCATTGGGCAAACCGCTCACGTGACCGCCCTGTCGCGCGAGAAATCAGTTTTGACTGATTTCACGTGCATCGCGCGCCCCCTTCCGCGCGCATGCGCCCGCACGCTGTATAGATGCGATCACTGCCTTTAGGCAGTCTGATCACTCAGCGTGCGGACGCGTCATCGCGGTCTGCCCTTGTATGGACGCAGCCTAACATTGCAAAGCGTTGCTCTTCCGGCAGCGACAGGGTTAATGTGTGCTGTAAACACCCACGTGCACCCCAAAGCCTTATTATTTCTACCACCGCCGGCAGTGAAAGGGTCCGTCTGGGCTGCACAGTGCCCCGATCACCAAAGCCTTATTACGTCCGACATCTGGAGGGAAACCCCCCACGGAGAGCGTCCGACTCGTTCAACGTACGGCAGAAATACAAACCCCAGCCACCAGGCCTTATTAGATGGACGATAAACATGGCATGTGTTCAGGGGCCCGGGGGTTTCTCGCACACGCCGCCAGGAACAGACACCGCCAGGCACGCTAATCCGCGTCAAACGGGAAACAGCTCAATGAAAGGACAAGATCCTACATTCTGAGCTGCTAAAACATGTCGCTGCACCGTGTTCCGGAATGACAGGGAGGGTATGTGCATAAAATCTGATTACTGTATCACTAGGAGGGAACGGAGAAGATTGCTAATACCCACTCCTTGCAGAGCCAAAGTGGAAATTGACAGCAAATGTTAAAGATCCAAAAAGATGTTGCAATCCATGCAATTTCCTGCGTGTGCGTTTGTTTAAAAAAAACTAAATCAGTTCTGTAGTATTAGATAATAATGACTACATTCATTTATTTTAATTCCAATCTTAATGCCATTTTTAATGTGTGTTAATATGCTGAGCATCCTTTGATTTCTATAGCAGGCTTTAGCACTCTTCCCCAGCAGTGCAAGATATTTGCAACACAATTCTGCATGTGATCATTTGTTGCCAATGTTACCAGCAGTTTGAGCTGCAAAACTGTAACAATAGATAATGTTACCGTAGTAATATAAGGATACATTGTAGCTGCTGAGTTGCACTGACTGCAGGATTGATTGAAACTGAAAGGCAGCCATTTAGTGAACCCTGGGAAGCAGGATCTTTGCTGATCGATCACGGTAGAACCAATCGATTGGCAGCTTAGAGAATTACTTTTCAATAACGGTAACTAAAGACTGCGTATATTAAAAAATAAATGTAAAAAAATGTTTTGGTTAAAGTGCCGCTGGGATTGCCTCTTTAAGGTACACACTTCATTAAAAAAAATACTTATACAGTATTATTTTCCGGCGCTGATCACCAACTCACGATCCTAATGAGTTAATACTCACCTTACGCGGGCCTGCAGTATTTTTTTACAGCCCAGAGAATTAGAGACATAGGGCCTCATGCAGAGAGCAGCGAGGCGCTGTATATCGCCAGGCTGCAGGGACATTTTCCAACAGAAATGCATGAAATGGCGCGAAATAGGGGAAAAGAGAGGAAAGCGCCAATTTTTTTTTTTTGTTTTAAAAACGCGCCGCGCGGTTGGCGCGAACCTACATTTCATTTGTATTTCAAATCGCCGTATGCAGGAAGGACCGAACATCTTTTCCCGGCTCATGTCGCCAAAAACATGGAGAGATGTTCTCAAAGTATGCACGCCAACAAAAGTTGGCAAGAAAGTGCATGTGAGCGGCGATAGGGAACATAACCAGCAATATCCGGTTTTGTCAAAGCAGTTTTCTACCGCGCTAATCACGCGGTTTTCAACTCTACATATTCCTGCATGGTGATATTGCCACTTATCCTTCCTGCATATGGAGATACATTTGCGCCATTATATGGCAAAGTGTTTCAAATCTCCAATTTTTTTAACCGTTGCTCTCTGCATAGGCCCCTAAGGCCCATATTCACTCAGGGGTTTATCCTATTGCACAAGGGGGGCTCAACTCCAGTCCTCAAGGCCCCCCAACAGGTCATGTGTTAAGGAGATCCCAGCTTCAGCTCACCTGTGCTGAAGTTGAGACTGATTGAGGCACCTGTGCTGAAGCTGAGACTGATTGAGGCACCTGTTCTGAAGCTAGGACTGATTGGGGCACTTGTGCTGAAACAGGGACTGATTGAGCCACCTGTGCTGAAGCAGGGACTGATTGAGCCACCTGTGTTGGGAGCAGGAATATTCTTAAAACCTCACCAGTTGTGGGGTCCTGGGGACTGGAATTGAGCCCCCCCCCCCTATCCTGCTACAGCACACCCCAAATCCTTTTCAAATGAAGAGGAGTTCAGACAACCTAAAGCACCGTTTAGGGAATATGGGCTTTTAGAGGCGCAAATGTAAAGTGAGATACGCCGCGTTACAATTTCGTGCCCTGCAACTACTCCCCATAACGTCTCCAATAACTACTCTCCAATAACAACTCTCCAATAACTACTCTCCAATAACAACTCTCCAATAACTACTCTCCAATAACTACTCTCCAATAACTACTCCCCATAACATCTCCAATAACTACTCCCCATAACGTCTCCAATAACTACTCCCCATAACATCTCCAATAACTACTCCCAATAACGTCTCCAAAAACTACTCTCCAATAACGTAGACCTAGCATAGGATGCAACAAGTATTATGGAATGTTTGCTTCCTGCGTGAAGCCAGTGATGGATGTTACCCCACTGCCCTGCCCCCTGCTACCCCACAACCCTTTTATTTTCTGTACCCCCCCTACCCTTCATTTCCTTCACCCTGTTTATGTTATCATGTTTCCTGAAAAATAAAAAAATATATGTTAAAAAAAAAAGTTCCCTTTGCAAGCGCGTGGGTGAGCGCCGGCCCGTGGATTTGGATGAGCGAATGTTCCAGGCACATGATACATTACCCGTGACCGCGCTGTTCTCCCGCGTGATAACCTTTTGAAGTCAGACAGTCAGGTATTTTGCTACAATCTGGAAAGTACTAAATAACGGCAGTGATTTCCAATGACATTTTTATTGCAGGGATCTGTCACAGCAAGGCTGCCACTTTTACACATCACTATTATCTTCCGCCCGCCCTCCCACCTGGAGGCCTCCTAACTGCAGACCCTAAGTAGGGTTGCTGGCTCTGCACTTCATTAACCTATGCTGTGCTGGAAAAGCTGTGTGATGCGGTAGGCGTCTCTCTCTCTCTCTCTCTCTCTCTCTCGATATATATACAATTGGATACATAATATTTTTTGTGCCCTCTCTACACAGCACTTTAGAATTAAATCCCAATAAGCCTGTGACCCAAACAGCTAACAATCTAATCTTGGTGCCTGACCAGAGAGCGCTAGTGACTTGGCCCAAGATCAGATGGCGAATGGACTCTGGCATTTGACTTCAAATGCAGTGTACTAACCCCCAATGCCACGCCCTCTGCACACATATCCAATATATACACACACTATTACATAGGCGTCAAGTCATTAACTCCCTCTGCCTCAGCTTACCTGCCTTTGTGAACAAAAGAGCTTACAATCTAATTCCTGGTTCCGAAGCAGGCGCATTTCAGGCAGTTCTGGTAAGGATGGCGCCGCCGGACAGACGGCCTGTTTCCTGCAGGGGTTAAATATCTGAGAGAGACCACCACAAGTCCTCAGCCTGACTTGCAAATCCCCCCCCCCCTCACTGTGTCTTAAATCAGACATGAGGTTTTCTTAGGGCCGGGGGTCAGAGGTCAGACGGATTGGTCTGATTTATCAGGACGCTGTTTATTTTCACGTTGAATTAGGGGATGTAAAATAACAAACAGCCCCTTGGAAGCGAGCCAAGAAACGGCCATTTCTTGAGCCGGCTGGTGACCACGTGATTTTTTTTAATTTATTTTTTACGGAGCCCTTGGCTCTCTCTCACATTATTATTATTAATATTATTAGATCATTATTTTCCGTGGCCCGCTACGCCAAGTCTCCCGTGAGACAATCTGCAGGGAACTCTCGGCGTGCCACGCCCCATCAACGCTCTTTCGCAAACACTGCGCGCTGCCACTCTTCTCCTGGCGGAGGCACTCAATGCGTTAAAGGTACCGCAAAGAGAAGAGCGCCTTTTTTTGGGGGGCACATCGCGATCCCCGTGAGCAGCCACGTGACCCGCGGCATCACCGATGGTGTCCTCTGTCGGGCAAGATAGCGTTCAGCTTTCCGCAGGAGCTCGACCACGCGATCCCCCCCGGGAAAGTGAGCAGACCGTGCGTGACGAGTCCACTACGTCATGTGACCTCTGCCACCCAGGCTCTATGATGCGAGGGGCTACTTCATGAGCCATCCACATGGTTAAACAGGCCCTAGGGGCCGTGGAAAGAAAAACGTTAAGGGGGGAGATGTACAGTATCAAGATGATGCAATTGTTACAGCTGTATTGTATTGTATGTCTTTATTTATATAGCCCCATTAATGTACATAGCGCTTCACAGCAGTAATACATGTGGTAATCATATAAATAACAGATAATATAAATAACAGGTCATGGGAATAAGTGCTTCAGACATAAAAGTATCATTAAGGAAGAGGAGTCCCTGTCCCGAGGAGCTTACAATCTAATTGGTAGGTAGGGAGAACGTACAGAGACAGTAGGAGGGAGTTCTGGTAAGTGCGTCTGCAGGGGGCCAAGCTTATGTATCATGAGTCCAGGATTATCAAGCGCTATTCGTATGCTTCTTTAAGCAGATATGTCTTAAAGGTGGATAGAGAGGGTGCTAGTCGGGTACTGAGGGGAAGGGCATTCCAGAGGTGCGGGGCAGAAATTGAAAAAGGTTAAAGGCGGGAGAGGGCTTTAGATACAAAGGGGTTAAAAAGAAGACAACCTTGAGAAGAACGCAGGAGTCAGGATGGTGCATAGCGAGACAGCTGCTCTACTGCTTGTGAAACTCACCAACCCGCTCATCCCCTGCACCCAATGTTTCAACTTACCCTGCCTTATAGATTGTAAGCTCTTGAGGCCGGGCCTCTTCTAACACAGCAGATTGCAGGCTTGTCCTACCTCTCCTAACATAATTGTAATCGTGTCTGTAAATGTTACATACGCTCATAACCGTATCTCTAACCATGAAATGTCTGTTCATTTAAAGAGGCTTACATTTTTTTTAAAAACATTTTGTTTTATTTTAATATAGGGAGCCTTTGATAACCTTTTTTCAAAACGTATTACCAAAGCTGCCGATCGGTTCTTTCTCCTGTGATCGATCAGCAAAATCCTGCTTTCCAGGGTTCACTAAATGCTGCCTTTCAGTTTCAATCAATCCTTCAAACAGTGTAACTCAGCAGCTACAATGTATCCTTGTATTACTAAGGTAAGATTATCTATTGTTACAGTTTGTAGCTGCTGGGAACATTGGCAACAGATGATCACAAACAGGAAAGTGTTACAAAGATCTTGCACTGCAGGATGCTCAGTATATTAAAACTAAAAAAAAAAGTGGCATTAAGGGTTGAATTTTAACATTAAAAAAAAAGGTAGAAAATATTATCTAATACTACAGAACAGATTTATTTAAAAATAAAAACACACATATAGAATATTGCTTGGATTGCTCATCTAACGTAACAATGTATCTGTCATCGTACCTCCGTGCTCAGAACAATACTTGAAAACGAGAGGTAACGCTCAATGTATTACTGTACTTCCTGGCCAAACATTTTATAAATAAATACATTTGCTCCATGACACAGTGCGGCAACTAGAGACGCGCCAGAATCTGTCTTCACACTTGGTTTGCTACTTTTCTCCCGGTTCTCTTGTACATTTTGCGCTTCCAGTAAATTTTCCCAAAAATGTCACCAGAAAGTTAACGGGTTAAAATGGCAGCTGATTAAAAAGTGTTGCCGATTTAAAGAAAAAAAGAAGGAAAAAAAACACACGTTTGCACAAAACATTTTGCAGAATCGTCAAACACAAAAACTCAGGCCCCCTGGGCCTTTAATTCAGCTGTGGGCTGACTATTGTAACCTTCTTTATTGTAGTACATACGTTGTGCACTTTTAGATTAAAGTAAGGGGTACAGCACGGCAAACTGGGGGTGGATGAAATGCCAGAGGAGGCGTGAGGCCTCTGTAACTTCTCTTACCTGCTCTCAGCCGTCTCCATGGTGACGCGACGCCATGCCAACGCGGCAATGGCAACGCGACGTCACATGACGCTGTGACGTCACATGACACCACCAAAGCCAGAGAGCAGGTAAGGCTAAGGCCCCGCTCCCAGAGTCAGCGCACCCGCACTGCTGACAGGCGGTGCGCTGAGATACACAGACCGCGATATGCGGTCTGTAGGGAGCGGGAGTCCTTGGGGCTAACTGCCCCCAAACCCTTCACAACCCAATACCATCTCCCCAAAGAAACACATAATAACACCCAAACAACCCTACCCACACCACCTCCTCTAACCCCCAACACCAAACCACCCAAACAACCACCCCCCCAAAACACATACAGTACAGTAATGGGAGGCAAAATTCCTATTATCCACATATAGATAATACCAGTGCATTTGCCCATTAATAAAAATCAAACATTAGCCAGCCTAGCATTAAATCAAGTAAATAAAACCTGTTCAAAACTATATAACTTCCACCTGCCATCATGAAGGTAGCGTCCTCGGCAGCATACTGCAGGTTCATGTCCCTCCTGTCGCCCGCAATAATCAAAACAATATTATCTAATGGCCCCCCCTAACCCCTTAATTCACCTTATGCGTATTAAGCAACCTAAGCTATAAGTTTAATCCGTTAAACAACCACCCAAACCCTAGCCCGCTCCCACACCAGGAGCCATAACACCCACCCTGCCCACTACATACCCACCCCACCCTGTTACCCATTGTGGCACACAGTTGGTAATATACATACCCATATATACATGGCATGATCAAGCCAATCCTATATTCACTTAGGTAAACCTAAACAAAAATCAATTCAGGCCAACAAATATCACAATAATCAACGAAATACCAATAAGCACCTAAACACGCCCAACAATACATAGAAACTAAAAAGCCTAACTAAACCACATCATTTTCTACATTAATATACTATCACTAAACAACGCCAAACTAAATTCCCATTATTTATTTCACCGTAGCGGAGGTGGGCATACTCATATGGAACAGGGGGTTTTGACATTGAGGGGGGGGGCGTGAAGCTTGAGCTAGGAGACCCGCTACTCTTCCCCCCCTCCCCTCCTGGCTGTCGGAAAGGGCTGCTATCTTCCCCACTCCTCCCCGGGCTGCAGGATGGACCCGCTACTCTCCAGGGCTCACTCCACCACGCTCCCCCGTAACTGCAGGAGGGAGCTGCTAACTCTCCCCCCACCACTAACATCCACGGACTGCAGATGGAGCTGCTACCTTCCCCCCCTCCACTCCACTGGCTCAGGATGGACCCTCTCTCTCCTCCCCCCCTCCCCTGACTTCAGGAGGGAGCTGCTAACTCTCCCCACCACCTCCCTCCACGGGCTTGCAAGAGGGACGGCGTACTCTCTCCCCCCTCCCACAGAATCCACGTGCGTGGTGACCAGCTCTATCTCCCCACCCCCTCCCTCGTCACGAAGGTAGCGATGAGTCCCCTCTACCTTCCCCCCACCCTCCCCACACCGGACTCGGGTGGGAGCACTCATACAGACTACACACCACAACACGCAGTCAACGGCCACTCATACTCGCTCGAGAAACCCACCACAAATCCTCACCCACTCACGCAGGCAGACAATGCCGCACTCCTCAGACACCACCACCCTCACACAGAACAGCACCAGACCACCCCAACAGGGCACTCACCTGCTTGTCACTCCACACTCCTCCCGCTCCCCGAAGCCCTCTCCTCCTCCCGCATCGCGCGCCCCCCCCCCCCCCCCCCCCCCCCCCCCCCCGCCCCCCCCCCCCACCCCCCCCGGCCCCCCCCCCCCCCCCCCCCCCCCCCCCCCCCCCCCCCCCCCCCCACTCCCCATTGTCTCCAGCACACCACGGTGACGCGTGCGAACATCTAGAATACCATTCTGTTTGGGTGTCTCATAGGGGCGGCTGCGCGCCACGCGTGTAGTCATCTGTGCTGCCAGGGGGACCATTGCCGGCTCTCAGGATATCCCCTGCTGGGGGTACTCGCTACAAATTGGGCCGCCCCAGACTGCCAACGATGCGAGCGGGACCTGATGCGCTGGAGGCGGGGTGGGGCTGACATGGGGAGAGCAGACAGGGGCTCGAACAGAAAAAATTTTGGTGCCGCCCTGGGTATAGCACCTGATATAAGAAAATGTAGTGGTTATATGAAAAAATAAACAAAAACTTTTTATGAGTCATGGTTGTGTATCTTGTACTGTGATAGTGTAACATTAGTTCAAGCTGTGCCTTCTTGGGGCAGCGTTGGGCGCAACTGAAGGGCAGCACAAAAAATGGGGCGCGAGACGGTTGCCCATAAGGTGGGCGCGGGGTTTACAGAGGCCCCGCCGCTTCCCGGTTGCACTTAGAATGTAAGTGGCCGGGGTGGGATCTGCAAAAAAAAGGGGCCTCTGTAACCTTCCCGTTACCGTAGGCTCCGTCGGCTGTCCTTCCTTCTTCGCATAGGCAACGAGGGCGGTGGAGCAAATACGCCAGTGAGGTCATTTGACGCACGTTGCTATGGCAACGGGACGTCATACGCCGGAGCGCAGTGAGTATGAAGGTTAAGGGGGGGCGCGGGAGTGGGGGACCGCCGAGTGCAGGGGTCGGCAGGGAAAAAAAAGATTTTGCGCCCCCCTGGCATTAGAGTTTGTATATTGTACAGTGTTTTAATCAGTGGTACTTGTTTACCCTAGTACCCTCTGTACCCGTACCTTGACCTGCCAGTGTGTAATAGGAACACCACCTTAACTACGGCCTCTCCTAACTCCCACAATACACCCTTTTTTTAGTAGCGCTGGCCCCAGGGGTCCTTCGCGGGCAGACCCTGCCTCTTTTCTCACCACCAGGCCCCAAGTAACTGGTGAATTTGCACATCCTGGTTTTTAAAGGGATTTAAATAGCCGTCCCAATCGAAAGCTGCGCCGAGCTGATCGCTGATTCCTATGCAGCGTTATAGCAGCCTTTATTTCCCTGGACGGGAGATTTCAACTTGTAATATCCATCACCGGTAGTTCTCGCCGCGGAAACCTGTGGGTCCCTGACAATAGGCAGTTCAGCCCCCGCGGGCACCACCGTGATCCCCCACCCTGTAATAAAAATTCGGGGATGACAGCTTATTGTGATAACAACATGATACCATCCTCACACAAACTGAACAGGCTTGGCAAAGCAACGACGTACAATAAGATCACGCAGACAGACAGAAACATGATGTTATGTGTGTTATTCTTTACTTATTATCGCGTCCAATAACACAGCGCGTCACAAGCAGTCACACACGGCCGTAAATACATACACATAACGGAGACATAAGTTCTATCATACAAGTAACATTAGGAAAAGGAAGTCCCTGCCCGAAGAGCAGTCATCTAAGGTGTGGAGAAAAACTATATCTGCATGTTTCCTTAGTCACAAATGGCTGGGGATTACTAATTTTGGAAGCGGTAGCATAAATCCTGAGGCTGATCCATGCCCCTACGGCAGGATTGTAGGTCAAACCGTCCTGAATATCACAGCCTCTGAGTCACCGGGGCAATGCTATAAGCCTTCATAACCGAAAAAAATCGTGACCATTGACTCCCACCACATTTTTTTTGAGCGGTGCTATCAACGTATGCAAAAAACTTGAAATATTCCAAAGCATAAGAATACAAATAAATAAACATCTATCCAACCAATCAATTCAAGAAATAAAACCAGTAGCCAACAAATCAATTAATTAATTTAAACCAGTAGCCAACAAATCAATTAAATAAATAAAACCACAAGCCAACAAAACACATAATTAATTTAAAACGCTAACCAATCCTATAATGTACTAAAAACAAGCCATCTAAAATCAAAACAATTTAATCCAAACAATAAACAGAAATCGGGAAAAAAAACAATCAATAGAAAACAAGCATTTGCCAAAAAATGCATTGGCTGTCACTTTATTTATCTGTACCCTAAAAGGGCACAGATTAATACAGTATCAGTCAATGGGCAATCAAAAACATAAAAATAAATAAATACAATGAAAAAACCTGAAAAAAGACAATTACATATATTCAATATTTATTTTACCTTTAGAAGTCTTCACCCTCAGAATCCCGGCGTATCTGGAAGCTCGCGACTCGCAACGTCATCACCGGAAATCCATCTCCACCCACCAAGAAGATTAGGAACATGTAAGAAAAATCTTTTCTCTTTAATCTTCTTTCACCTTACGGGATAATATTCAGAAATACCTAAAGGAAAACAAAATTATTAGTAATAGTCAGCATGGATTTATGAAGGATAGATCTTGCCAAACTAACCTTATTTGTTTCTTTGAGGAGGTAAGTAGGAATTTAGACCAGGGTAATGCAGTTGATGTGGTCTACTTAGATTTTGCAAAGGCTTTTGATACGATTTCACACAAGAGGTTGGTGTACAAAATAAAGAAAGTTGGACTCAGTAATAATATATGCACCTGGATTGAAAACTGGTTAAAGGACAGACAACAGAGGGTTGTCATAAATGGAACTTTTTCAGGTTGGGCTAAAGTCGTGAGTGGAGTACCTCAGGGATCGGTACTGGGACCCCTGCTTTTTAACTTGTTTATTAATGACCTTGAGGTTGGCATCGAGAGCAAAGTCTCCATCTTTGCTGATGAAACTAAATTGTGTAAGGTAATAGAATCAGAGCAGGATGTAATTTCTCTTCAGAAGGACTTGGAGAGAAACTGGAAACGTGGGCAGGTAAATGGCAGATGAAGTTTAATACAGATAAATGTAAGGTTATGCATTTGGGATGCAAGAAAAAAAAGGCGAAATTACACATTAAATGGGGATAAATTGGGGGAATCCTTGATGGAGAAGGATTTAGGAGTGCTTGTAGACAGCAGGCTTAGCAATAGTGCCCAAAGTCATGCAGTAGCTGCAAAGGCAAACAAGATCTTATCTTGCATCAAACGGGCAATGGATGGAAGGGAAGTAAACATAATTATGCCCCTTTACAAAGCATTAGTAAGACCACACCTTGAAAATTGAGTACAATTTTGGGCACCAATCCTAAAAAAAGACATTATGGAACTAGAGAGAGTGCAGAGAAGAGCCACCAAATTAATAAAGGGGATGGACATTCTAACTTATGAGGAGAGGCTAGCTAAATTAGATTTAGTTACATTAGAAAAGAGGCGTCTAAGAGGGGATATGATAACTATATACAAAAATATTCGGGGACAATACAAGGAGTTTTAAAAAGGACTATTCATCCCACGGGCAGTACAAAGGACTCTGGGGAATCCCTTAAGGTTGGAGGAAAGGAGATTTTACCAGCAACAAAGGAAAGGGTTCTTTACAGTAAGGGTAGTTAAAATGTGGAATTCATTACCCATGGAGACTGTGATGGCAGATACAATAGATTTGTTCAAAAAAAGGTTGGACATCTTTTGAGATAGGAAAGGTATACAGGGATATACCAAATAAGTATACATGGGAAATATGTTGATCCAGGGATTCATCCGAATGCCAATTCTTGGAGTCAGGAAGGAATTAATTTTCCCCTTATGAGACTTCATTGTATGATGTGACTCTGGGGTTTTGTTTGCCTTCCTCTGGATCAATAAGTATAGATCTACTATATATTTCTGAAAGCACTGTATGTCTGCGTCCCTAGCGGCAATCTCATTGGTCCCTTGGCCCGCTCGCCCCCGCACACCTCTCATTGGCCTGAGGCGGAGTGACGGGCCAAAGGACACACAGGGAAAAAAAAAGACACACACACACACACACACACACACACCTCTCTCTCTGTCCTCTCCCTCCCATCACACTCACCTCCCTCTCCACTCACCTCCCTCCACCTCCCGCTCCACTCACCTCCCTCTCCACTCACCTCCCTCCCGCTCAACTCCCTCCCTGGCGCGGGGACAGGCAGTGGGCAGGGCAGCCTGCCGCTGCCTCCACTCACCTGCCGCTGCCTCCACTCACCTCCCGCAAACTCCACTCACCTCCTGCTCACCTCCCGCTCCCGTGTACCAGTACCTTGACCTGTCAGTGTGTAAAATCAGGAAACCCCCTTAACTACCCTCTCCCTTTTTTAGTGGGATTGGACCCAGGGGTCCTTCGGGGCAGAACCCTGCTCTTTTCAGCCCCGAGATACTGGTGAAGTTACTGGTATTGCACATCCTGGTTTTTAAAGGGGATTTAAATAGCCGTCCAATAGAAAGCTGCAGCCGATGATGTCGCTGCTTCCTATTGGCCGGTGATTTGGCAGCCATTTTATTTCCCCTGGAGGGAGATTCCAACTTGGTAATATCACCGGTAAGTGTCTCGGGAAAATAGAGCAGTTCAGCCCCGCGGGACCACCTGATCCCCATCCTGTAATAAAAATGATGGGGATGACGGTTTTATTGTGATACAAAATGATACCATCCTCAACAAACTGCAGGCTGCATCACAACGAAGGAAAGGATCACTGCAGACAGCAGAAAAATGATGTATGTATGTATATCTTTACTTATATAGCGCCGTCCAGCTACACAGCGCGTCACAGCAGTAACACACGGGACGTAATAATATAACACATAACGGGAATAAGCTTCAGACATAAAAGTAACATTGGGAAAAGGAGTCCCTGCCCCGAAGAGCTTACAATCTAAGTGGTAAGTGGAGAGATCTATATCTGCATGTTTCCTTAGTCACTGGTTGGGGATTACTTTTTTGGAAGCGTAGCAGAAATCCTGATGCCTGATCCCATTACACAATACTGCAGGATTGTAAGGTCAAACCGGCCTGAATTCAGCATCTGAGTCACCGGGGCCTATTCTAAAAGCCTTCATAAAAAGAAAAAAAAATCGCTGAACCATTTACGCCACCAGTTTTTTGGGCGGTGCTATCACGATATGCAAAAAACCTTGATTACCTGTGATAGCAAAATTCCCAAAACGGGCGAGTAGCCGGCGACGTGATGATCGCCCCTCTGAAAAGGCCTCACCAGGCGATTTGATTTGGACGGCAATGAGGGCTGCACAGAGAGAGCCGCCTCTCCCTGCGCGTATCTCGCCAGTGCTCAAAAGGTTTTAATATACATTTTAATACCAGTGTAGATGAGCAGGGGGTCTACGGAGTAGAACCGCGTTGATTTCAGGTCCGGGGACCCCCTGCTTCCCGAGAGACATGCCCTGTTATGGGGTGCCGGTATCTCCTATGCATTTAAATGTCTCGCGTCACATGACCGTGGGAATAAAATGCATAGGAGATACCGGCACCCCATAACGGGGCCTGTATCTCGGGAAGCAAGGGGTGCCAGGACCGTCAAATCAATGCAGTTCTGCCCCGGAGACCCCATGCTCATCTACACTAGTAATAAAATGTATATTAAAACAGCTTCATTATCCTAGCGGCTAGCTGCTAAGGAAATGAAGGGGTTAAACCTCAATAGCCTGTTTCTTGGGGAAGAGGGGGTGGATGAAGGGGGTAGAAGTCCCAGGGTGGGTGGTTAGGCCTGCCTGGAAGGTTGCGGGAGGAGTTAACCCCTTCACTACCATAGGGATGGGAATTGCTATGGTAATGAAGGGGTTAACCAGTCCCGCTATCCCCCGGAAGGCCTAAACATCCATCCTTGGGGCTACTACCCCCTTCACCCAATACCTCTACCCCCAAGAAACAATAATAAACACAACAACCCTACTACACACCTCCTCTACCCCCAACAACCCCCCCAAACACATACAGTACAGTAATGGGCAAAATTACTATTATCCACATATGGATAATAGTGCATTTGCCCATTATAAAATCAAACATTAGCCAGCCAGCATTAATAAAGTAAATAAAACGTTTAACTTACCCCTGCCATCATGAAGGGCGTCCTCGTCAGCATACTGCAGGTTCATGTCCTCCGGTGGCAGCAATAATACAAAACAAAATATTATCTAATGGCCCCTAACCCCTTAATCACCTTAGCGGTTAAGAACCGCTATAGTAATTAATGGGTTAACCCCCACCCCCCGCTACCCACCCAGGAGGCCTAACAACCCACCCGGCCCCACTATACCCACCCTGTACCCATTGATTGGCACAGTGGTATATCATACCCATATATTATGGGCATGATAAGCCACTATATCACTTAATGGTAAACCTAACAAAAATAATTAAGGCCACAAATACACAATAATCAAAGAAATACACAAGCACCTAAACACCCCAACAATAAAAGAACTAAAAAGCCTCAACTACACATCAATTACATTAATCTATCACTAAAACAGCAAAATAATTCCAATTATGTTATTCCAAAGCATAAGAATACAAATAAATAAACATCTATCCAACCAACCAATTCAAGAAATAAAACCAGTAGCCAACAAATCAATTAATTAATTTAAACCAGTAGCCAACAAATCAATTAAATAAATAAAACCACTAGCCAACAAAACACATAATTAATTTAAAACGCTAACCAATCCTATAATGTACTAAAAACAAGCCATCTAAAATCAAAACAATTTAATCCAAACAATAAACAGAAATCGGGGAAAAAAACAATCAATAGAAAACATTACCCATGGAGACTGTGATGGCAGATACAATAGATTTGTTCAAAAAAAGGTTGGACATCTTTTTAGATAGGAAAGGTATACAGGGATATACCAAATAAGTATACATGGGAAGGATGTTGATCCAGGGAGTAATCCGATTGCCAATTCTTGGAGTCAGGAAGGAATTAATTTTTCCCTTATGAGACATCATTGGATGATGTGACTCTGGGGTTTTGTTTGCCTTCCTCTGGATCAATAAGTAAGTATAGATATATGATAAAATATCTGTTGTCTAAATTTAGCATAGGTTGAACTTGATGGATGGAAGTTTTTTTCAACCTCATCTACTATGTAACTATGTAACTATTGATAACTATGTGATAATTTAACTATGTAACTATGTAACCTTATTCTATCTTCATCTGTCATTATTTTCTTCTTTTATCCTATTTTCTATCTTCATCTGTCAATCCAAACCCCATGGTAAATCCAAACGGATGTTGGATTCAAACGACTTCTTCTGCTAAAATGAGACGCACAGGCCTTATATATGGCCTGTGACATCACATTTTAGGGTCAGATGGTACAGCTCCAATCCGATTGGACGCTGTATCATGTGCCCGCCACTTTCTTTTTTTTTTTTAGGATGTGACATCATCTCCAAGGGAGGAACATCAAATCCTTAAAACCACATGGCTACAGTATATCACATGGTATTACAGCCAATGGGATTGAATACAATCCCATTGGTTGCTGTACCATGTGAAAGGTCACATTAGTTCAAAAGGATGTGACATCATTCCTTAAAGTGATGTCACATCCTTTTGTACTAATGTAATCACATGATATGATAATTAAGTACAGTACATATTTTCAGTCTCTACCCAAGTTTTATTGGGACTCAAAAAATGTGACTATTGATGATGGGGTACCCCAGAAATTGGATCATCTCAATAGGGTTGCCCGTTCAAAAAAGAGTTTCATAAACACTTCTCTATTCAAATAACCTCTTAACCCCTGTGTGTATCTGTGTGTGTATTAGTATCAGTGTGACTGTGTGTATCAGTATCAGCGTGACTGTGTGTGTGTGTATCGGTATCAGTATGACTGTGTATCAGTACCAGTGTGACTGTGTGTATCAAGTGTGTGTATCAGTATCAGTATAACTGTGTGTATCAGTATCAGTGTGACTGTGTGTGTGTGTATCAGTATCAGTATGACTGTGTATCAGTATCAGTGTGACTGTGTATCAGTGTGTGTGTGTGTGTGTGTGTGTCAGTATCAATGTGACTGTGTGTATCAGTATCAGTGTGTGTATCAGTATCAGTGTGACTATCAGTGTGACTGTGTGTATCTGTATCAGTATCAGTGTGACTGTGTATCAGTGTGACTGTGTCTCAGTATCAGTGTGACTGTGTGTATCGGTATCAATATGTGTATCAGTGTGTGTATGAGTATCAGTGTGACTGTCTACCAGTGTGACTGTGTATATTAGTATCAGTGTGTGTATCAGTATGTGTATCAGTATCAGTGTGTGTATTAGTATAAGTGTGTGTATCAGTGTGACTGTGTGTAGCAGTATCAGTGTGTGTATAGGTGTGTGTACCAGTGTGACTGTGTGTATCAGTGTGACTGTGTACCAGTGTGACTGTGTGTATCAGTA
>WSYH01000659.1:74502-108160 GCA_036426205.1 Ascaphus truei
TGCGACGCAAGCCCACCCCCCACACACCGCAGCCCCAAAGTCATACCGCCGCAGAGATACCCACCTGGCTACACCATCCCGTCACTTACCCGCCCCGCCAGCACCCGCAGTGAGCCGCCGCCGCACAACCCTACCACCCACCCGCCCCCCAGGCGAGCCGCCACCGGAAGGGGAGGGGGGGGCATCACAACCCTACCGCCCCGCCAGTGCCCCACGTTCCTCCTCGAGCTCTAAGGGTAGGGGGGGGGCGGGGGGGAAAATCACTACCACAAGGATGCCACAGCGCCGCTGAGCTCTAAAGGGGGGGATTACAACCCTAAGCCAGGGACCCGCCGCTGTCGAGCTCAGAAGGTGAGGGGGGGATGGGCTGTGAGTGGGGGTGGGAAGTGACCCGTATTGCTTGAAACGGGTGGGGAAATCGGAACATGTGACTGTGGTGGTGAGGGGGGGGGAGACCGAGCCAGTGAAAGGGGGGCGGAGCTGAGATAGGGGGTGAGCGGGAAAATTACATCCCGGGCACCTCCGGGTATATCAGCTAGTTTAAAAAAATAAGTGCATGTCCCTTTGCCTAATAACCCATACACAGAAAAGGGCAGCTTTGCATCCACAGCAGCAAGGCATTGTGGGACGTGACTTTGGAAGCTCCCGCAGTGAGTGACAGCTATACCCCCCCATGCTGCCTGCACACAAGGAGGGGCAGTTTGGGGCCTGATTAAGCGTGTGTTCCTCCCACAAGCTCAGGACACTATACTGCCCGGGATCGCTCGCACACTGGGCAATAAGGTTTATTACTTAGGGGCAATAAGGTTTATTACTTAGGGGCTCGCAGAACAAATATTTGCTAGAAGAGGGAGCGCAGTGTAATAAAGGCAGAGAACTGCTGCTTTAGAGCAGGGGTGTGCAAACTGGAGGGGCGCGAGAATTTTTGGGGGAGGCGCGGTGGCTACAGAGGTCCTGCGCTCTTCCCCAAAGAATTTAAACGAAATGCTGGGGAGCGCGCGAGGCCTCTGTATAACTCACTTACCTTCTCTCCGACCCCGCGGCCTCATTTGATGCTGGATACCAGGTAAGGGGGGCGCCAGCACTTGGGCTGAGCAGGCAGGAGGCGCAGGGCCAACACTTTGCACACCGCTGCTTTATGCTGCGGCCACGCTGCTGCTGAGCGCGCTTGGCGCTTAGCGCATTGAGTTCAATGAATGTTAATGTGTCCGGCCATGCTCACGCGCCGTGTGCATGCCCGTGCCTGTACGCTCGCGGGCGCTGGGTGCTAAGCGCTTGGCGAGACAGATTAAATTGAATTCCAGGCGCAATAAAGGGTCACATGACCTTCAGCAACCAATCAGCGCCAGTCACTGCCCGGCCACGCCCTGCATCCCCCCCACCCCCCCACTCGCTCGAAAAAAATATGCAGGACACCCGACGCACTCAGCCTTAGAGCATCAAGCAGCACAAATACACGTAGATCCTTATTAGTTATTACTATTTCATAATCAAGCGTTTTTTTGTCATTTCTGATTTTATTAAATACTAGCTGATAAACCCAGCATTGCCCGTGATTGCTGGGGCGGGGGGCGTGGAGAGGAGGGGAAGGGCAGGGAGGGGGGCGAAGGGCGAGGGCAGGGAGGGGAGGCAGGAGAGGTGCGAAGGCGGGAGGGGGGGCGAGGGGGCAAGGGCATGGAGGGGGGCGAGGGGGCAAAGGGCCAGGGAAGGGGGCGAGGGGGCAAAGTGGCAGATGGAGTGGGGGCGAGGGGGAAAAGGCAGGAAGGTGGGGCCCAAAGGTGCAGGGGAGGGGGGCGAGGGGCAAAGGGCAGGAGGCGAGGGGCGAAGGGCAGTGGAGGGGTGGGCGAAGGGCAGGGAGGGGGGGCGAAGGGCAGAGGAGGGGGGGCAAGGGCCGGGCCGCGGGGGGGGTGGGTCAGCGGGGGGGGTTAAGGCACGGCCGGGGGGGGGGGGGTCAAGGCTGAGCCGGTTGTGGGAAGCTGGCCGAGCCGGGTGAAGTTGCCGGGCCGGGGGGTGGGGGGGGGGGTGAAGGGCAGGGTGTGAAAGATCCCTTCCCCTGCGTGTTACTTACCACCTCGCACCGGCGCCGCGCTCATCCCTCAGTTCCTGCGGGTTTCCTCCGTTTCCTCCCAGCGATGGGAGCTGAGATTGCCTAGGTGAGGAGGTGGTGTGTGGCCCGGCCCGTACACTCCCGACTGAGAGCGGAGCACGCGCTCCCGGGGTGGTGAGCTGGGGGCGCAGGCCTCTAGTGCCTGAAGTGCGAGCGTGCTTGGGCGGGGGGGGGGGGGCGCGGTACTGTGCGATGGGGGAGGCACCGGAGAGAGAGGGGTGATGTTTTGGTGAAGTGCACGCGGTGGTGAAGGGACGGTTCCGTTGTTGGGTTCCCAGCCGCACGGAGGGCGGGGGGGGGATAGCTTGGGGTGGGGGGGGGTGTTGTGTGTGTGTGGTGTGTTTGTGTGGGCCAATGCAGCGGTGTGCGGGGGCGGCGGCCAAGGTTCCAATAGAATTGCCGCTGGACACGGGGAGGGAGCAAGAGGAGACACATACAGACACGGGACATAGGACCTTTCACAACTATATAGTGTACATTACCAAAAAGTTTATTTGAAGTCAATGGATCCATTTATAAAAAGTCTCTCCCCCCATTGTACAACCGTCCCGCACTACAGGCGTACTAAGTACTTGCAGTTCCACAGAGGGGCCGGCACGAACGAAGTCAACAATTCCGCGGCGACTGAGGGACCGTGTCTGCCGCCATCGGCGCCGCGGTGTGGTTCCATGTTCTGAGTGGGACGCCGGAGGCGTTAGTCCTCAGTCCCGTGCCGTGCACGGTATGTCTCGCGACAGCTGTATGTTGGCGTCTTTTAAATAATATAATGATCATAACCGTAAGGGAACCCAATACTCAAGTAAGAAAACAGTAATGTACATATGTGTAAGTATGCAATGTTATAGCAGGAAGGCAGAAGGGGTGGCCAACGCCAGTCCCAAGGGCCACCAACAGGGTCAGTTTTCCGGTATCCCTGCTTCACAACGCCCAATAAAACAGGTGGCTCCTGGATGCTACTGTGCTGAAGCAGGGATACCCCAATACCTACCTGGTTGATGCCATGAGGACGTAGACTAAGCCACTGATGAGCCACCTGTGCTGAAGCAGGGGATTCCCCTACTTACCTAGCCACATACTAGGGGAAACAAAGGGCTCGATCCAATGTAACTGACTTCGTTAACAGAAATCAATCAACACGTAACTATAGATTACATTGAAAGTATGGTGTCAGTTCATGGCCTACAGTTAACCCATTAAAGAAACAGCTGCCCCCCCCTACACCCCGTTTTTATTTTTACTAGGTGGGGAAGCAATGGCGGTCCCCGGAACGGAAATTACCAAAGAGCAGCACAGAGGGGGAAACGCTACTTTAAAATATCCCGCTGACAACTGGTCTAGGGATGTTTTGTTAAAGGGTTCCTAACGGGACCATGTCTAGGCCACACATTGCCACATTACCTCCAATTGGTAACAACTGGAATCCCGTGTTTTATCAATGCAGAGGGAAGCCAAGCATCACAGGCCTTAATCGCTAAACCTTAATCGCTAAATCCAGGGCTTGCATTCATTCCCATGTCCAGCTTCTATTATAGCTACACAGTATCCTGTCATATCTCTAAGACCTTTCATGCAGAGCTTACATGTAAGATTTCAGAATCCCATTAGTAGATAATACTTTTCCTCCTAATGACTCCTCGAGTTACCATTTGTATTCCAAGCCAACGGGCGAAGCCAATCAATCTACCATTTGATTATTGTTGTTTACGACGTTTGGTTCAAATTATTAGTAGAAGCTGAAGCCAAGACTGGGGACCTTTCATCTGATTATGAATATGGGGAATTCAACATCATGGATCTATGTAATGCTTTCCACGAACCACAACCTATTTAGTTTAACATGCTCGAGAGACCATTTTGCAGACAAACGCTGGTTTGAGGAATTTAGAACCATACAATTGAATCTCTTAAGGAAAGTTTTGACTCTTTTTAGCAATAAAATACCCCGGCATTTGACTCATATTAACATGTTCTCAGACGTGTCCACCACCCTGCCTTCCCCCATATCTCTTAGCATAAAATGGTTCACTGCAGCTAGGATTCTGAGAAATTACTGCAAAGGAGCCCACATTGTCACCTTTTGCTTCTTAACCACTTTAACTTGGGCCCTATAAGCTTCTGCTGCCGCATAACACAGCTTTTCAGCACAGCCTGGGTTAAAGAAGTACAGAGCCAGAACCTACCCACATACAGTTTTTTGAAGTGAAACTTCTTTCGTGGCGCACCTAGTCCTGACAGAACAAACTGAAGATGGGGGCAATGTGAAACGGAAGTGACGTCAACATAATGGACCCCCCGCTCCGCTCACACGACCCCTGTCACATGCGCCGCCTATCGCCGCCGCACCCGCCACACACCCTCCACCCCCCCAAACCTGGTTGCTGACTATGCGGCGGGCGATAGCCGCCCCTCCTAACCACGCCCGCGTAACTGTTCCCACGACCGCTGCCATGCCGCGCTTATGCTGCAGTTGTGATGGCGCCGCTGACGGACGCCACACATGCGCAGAAGCGGCTGGCACGGCGTTCCACCCACACGCTCCTACGCCCATTGGCAGCGCACCATCAGCCTCCACTGAACGTGGGCGTTCGCAGGCCCCCTACGCCCGCGAAGCCTTGGCACAAGGCGCAAACCCGGGCACAGGGGCTCGGTTCACAGGGGCGCATGTACACCTAGGGGGGGGGGGGGGTAGGTGATATTTGCGTCGTGCATGCGGGGGGAGGGGAGGGAGAGAGTGGTGCGCAATGTTACACCCCGCCGCTGGCTGCAGCAGGACACACACACACTGACTGACCCCCCCACACACACACACTGACTGACCCACACACACACACACACACACACACACACACACTGACTGACCCACACACACACACTGCCTGACACACATACACACATACACACACTGACACACATACACACACTGACACACATACACACACTGACACACATACACACACTGACTGACACACTGACATACACACATACACACACTGACTGACACACATACACACACTGACTGACACACATACACACACTGACTGACACACATACACACAAGGAATTCACACTTAGTGCAAATAGCTAATACAGGGGATGTGTGCCGAGCACGCGCATTATAAGTCAAATTTATTTGCGTTTTGTCAATGAAATTGTATTTTGATTTTTAATTAAAACATCACCAATACAAATACAATTTCTGTGACAAAAGAAGTTTCACTTACTATGCGCGTGCACAGCACACACAGCTTTTTTTCTCCCTTTTGGGTCTCATCAGTGTGAGGCTGGTTATACTGGCTTTGCCAATGTGAAGCTGGGATAGGTTTCAACCACATCTTGTTACAAAGCAATTGTACACAGGGATATACCCGCTAAGTTACACATAAGAAGGATGTTGATCCAGGGATAAATCTGATAGCCATTACAAGGGAGGAATGTATTTTTCCCCTTATGAGACATAATTGGATAACCTTTCAAAGGAGTTTTTTCCGCCTTCCTCTGTATCAATATAAACACAAATAAAGAGTGAGTATGTCAGTCAACTAAATGTATATAAATGTATATAGGTGGATCTCAATGGACATGCGGTTTTTTTCCAACCGCATCTACTATATAACTAGTTTCCTGGTCTTGAGTTAATTGGGTTGTTTAGTCCTTTGTCTATATATCACAAGATGCAAGGATGTGTGTTCTGATTTTTACCCACTCGTCCAGAACCTAAAATTCAGGCCTTTTTATTAGTAGGGTCAGAGTTTTGTTTAGTGGGAGCTGTGAAATCATAGGGAGGAATTCCCCAATGCTTTTACATCCATTTGGGATTGGATTATGGATACCATAATATAAATAAAGACATACAATACAATACAATACCGCACAGAATGAACGGTGTCCTTGAGTTGGTAGTGCAATCTGAACGTCCGACTCATTGAGCCGATGTAGGCTGGTCTCTTGAATCCAAGTAAACTCAACACTGAACCTGCGATTCCCCAGTGTATATTTGGAGGTACAAATAGCCCAATGAATTTGACATAATCCAACTCTCTATTCAGAAAAACCCAAATCTCTTTAACATCGTGGCTTCAAAAGTATCATGTGCCATATTTTAGGCTGAAGACCGAAGTCTATAAATGGCTTTGCACAGGCAGATTTCCAAATTTTTGTCCAGCCTAAACCTCAACTCAGTTGAGTATATATAGCCAGGAATTCCATGTGTTCCGAGCTATCTAAAGAACATTTTGAGGACTGTAAGATCAGATAGGTGTTTACTGAAGTGAGACCACTCTGTCACCCCTTCTAAAAGCTGGTGTTTCACTTGACCGCTGGCCGAAAGCAAGAAATGACTTGGACAGGGAGGTGGATAAGGGAAGGATTTATACTGCGAGTGCCGGTAAGACCGTTCTGTGGTTACATCTACGTTATAGACCCTAGGAAAGTCATTCAGTTTTTGGGAGGCATTCTAAAAAGCACAGTGCTCTGTGAGCCTCTTAAAACCGAGTCTACTTCTATTCTACATCATCAATAATGACATTTATCACACATCCAGCACTTCTTCAACTTCTCCTGTCCAACAACAATGGGACTAAACAGATCAGCTGATATTCAACGTTATACATTTTGTTCATGTATTACTTGTTTGAGAGAGCAATAAACACAGTACAATATCATAGCATAAACGCTTAAAGTTGTATAACATATTGCAATCCCTTCACGGGACCTTCCCCTGTCAGAGATGGAGGGGCCTGCGATGCATTGCGTTGGGCTACCAAAACAATGCACATCTTTTTGTCTTCTATTGACTTGCACTGGGTTAAATAAATTAGAAAAATGATACTTTAATAATGAATGATGAGAGTGTCCCTGATAAATAGGGAAGGGTTCTGGAAGCTGTACTGGTCCCAGAAAGAGGAAGATGCTTTGTGCCTGTGATACCTTTAAATGGAGGATCATATGTTGGTCCATTCAACGGTATCGTAGCCAAAGAAGAATATTCCTTATATATAGGGAGAATTGGCCTGTATTGCACCAGGTACTAAAGGGGTTGTGCTTGAATCAGAACCCTGTACAGTAAGTATATATCCTATAATACCACTCATGTCCTTCATAAAAGCATCAGTTTTATAATGTTTTTTTTACACGGTAAGGTGGAGGGTTTTGTCACTTTTTTCACTCAGCATAACTTGCTTTGAGTCTGATTCTAGTCCCTTCCAGCTTCACATTGCACAGCCAGTAACCGACCTGACACCGAGGTCGAAACAGCGGTCAGTGGGTAGGGTTACTGACTCTTAAACCCAGGCCGTGCTGAAAAAGCTATGTCATGCAGCAGGCGTACGCTTTATAGGGAGGTCCATGTTAGAATGGACAACAGGCAAAAAAGTGCCACGCTGAGTGCTCATTTGCATGTCATTACCCAGAATCCCTGGCGGCAGGGAAAAGATAATGGGTAAACGCACGTTTGCCGACCTGTGAAGACACTGTGAATGTGCTCACAAGGGGGATTTTTATTTGCTGTATTATGTTTTTCCTTCCTGTTCAAGAACAAAAAAGTCCAGTTGTGACGCTGTCCTTCGAAGATCTTCCACCACCAGCCACGGTTCCACACCCAGCTGAGACATGGAGGTACCTGATATTGACAGGCCATTAATCCTCTGTACAGCTTCTCCTGTTAGTCACTCAATTAGACTCTAATTAACATCACCACCACATTAAAAGGACCCCCACTGGGCAGCAAAGGTCAAACGCCTAACCATTCCCTGTGGCAGGAGGTCACCGCATCACACACTTGGTGATAACAACTGCCCTTAGAGGCATTATCAGCATGAGGTCCCATCTATTAGGGCACAGACAGGACATTTCTGAGCCTTTGCAGCCGGGCCAGAGGTGATCAAAGAAAAGGAAACAGCTGATTAAAGGCTGGCTGCTGGCTGCCTTGTGTTTCCTCTGTCAGGAGCAGATAGAGGGGCCGACTTATTGATTGCAGCTTAGAAATCCACCCCTGGGGAAATAACTCCAGAATGCCTGGGACTGGAGGGCAGACACTGCACGAAGAGATGCACAGCAGTTTTGCGTTCATTTCATAGAAAGTGCTTTTTTGGGGGCCATATTTTTCCGTGGTGATGCTGGCGCCGTATAATATGTTCGAAGAGCTTGCAATCTAATTAGGTGACTTGCCTAGAGTCACAAATTGAGCGAACGCTGTGATTTGGACCGGATTCACCCACTTCCAAGACAGCGTTCTTACCAATGAGCCGCTCCTCTTCAGTAATTAAGCTTTTGACACTGCCTTCATTATTGAAGACGCAATCCAAGCAGTTTAAAAAAGATACATATATTTTTAGTTAATATAGGCAGCCATTGATTACCTTTATTGAAAACGAATGAACGAATCTGCTGATCGATTGGTTCTCCCGATCAGCAAAATCCTGCTTCCCCGGGTTCACTAAATGGCTGCCTTTCAGTTTCAAGCAATCCTTCAGTCAGTGTAACTCAGCAGCTACAATGTATTCTTTTATTACTAAGGTAACATTATCTAGTATTACAGTTTGCAGCTCAAACTGCTGGGAACATTGGCAACAGGGGCGTAGCTATAGCCTGGGCAAAGCTTGGGGGCCCACGCTCTTGGCAGCCCACTCTGCAAACGCCGGTCGCGCGCGAGCAGCCAGTATGCCAATCGCGCATGCGCAAAATTTTGCCCGGGGGGGCCCCCTCATGTTTAGATACGCCACTGATTGCAAAACTTCCCTGTTTAGGATCATTTCTTGCAAAGGTCTTGCACTGCTGGGGAGGTGGGCTAAAACCTGCTATAGAAATCAGAGGATGCTCAGTATATTAAAACTCATTAACAATGGCATTAAGTTGAATTTTCAAATTAAAAAAAATGCTGCAAGTATTATCTAATACTACAGCACTGATTTATCTAAAAAAAAAAAAACACACACACATTGCTTGGATTGCTCCTTTCCGCGGAGAAGTGGTTAACGCGAGATGTTCAATTCCTGCCATCATAACGTAAGATATAGGCGCCTGGAATTAACGACATAAAAAAAGAAAAGAAATAACAAAACAAAGAGAAGTGGTATTGACGTGAGGAAATTTCTCCGCGGTGTGGGCCGTTCCAGATGCAGAACCGGGCCAAGATGAAATTTAAGACGATGTTGACTGCTTGGTTTAAAAATGACATATTGCAGCAGGTCTGAAGTATTTGTTTGGTTAAGCTTACGGTAACTTGCAAAGTTTTTCTTTTTCTGAAAAGATGCTGTGACTCCCCGACTTTTCGAAACCATCCGGGATCCGCGGTTTCGGCAGCGGTTAACCCATTCTCTGCTGCCTGATCTCTGTGTGTAAGGTACAGGGTCGGGGGGAGCAGGGGGAGCCCCTGCTCCACGTCCCATCATGTTTTAGATTTGAGAAGAACTCTGCTATGTAATGCCCTCTCCGCCATTTAAACAGTTGTGTCCTCATTTTTCACCGGTCTCATCGGTTTTTTTTTAATTGTTGGACCAAGAGCACAATGAAAACTTGCACAAAAAATAAGCAATACCCGACGCATTCCGCAGGGATAAGGACGGTGTTGTTATGCTATTGAAGTACCCGGTGTGAGAACGCAGTGGTGATTCCGAAGTTGCAGTGAACACAAATAACCAACGTTTGTGACCTGCCAGCCGTGCAAACGTTGCCTAACTTCTATTTTCTCTGAGGAGGAGCAGAGTACATTTGTATCTCCTGTTTCCACTTAGTCCTGCAATTACCATGTTGCAGTAGCACCAGCGTTCTGCACTTCGGGCACTACACATGCGGCGGATGTATAATGACGCAGAGTAGCTGTGAATTCTTCCACTCTGTTGCTGTGCTGGTGTTTACACACGGCTGGCATGTAAGTACAGTGTGTACCTAGTGCAAAAACCGCCCGGACAGGTTTATTTGAGGAGATTAACCACTTGCTGACCCATTTCCTCCGTTATTAATTCCTCTTATCGGGAATCCGTGTCATGTGTCAAACCCTCTTTTGCCAGCTCTGATTAGCAATAACTGATCACCGTGTTTCCGTGGTGCTTGCAGTGATTAGGATGCCTATAATCACGTCATGTTGCATGGCAGCGTGTTACACAAAACAGACCGGTCTATGTATTAAATCAGAGCCCCCCCCCAATTCACACCTCACGAGCCCCCTCTATTTCTCACCCTCTTCCCATATATTTCTCTCCCCTCCGTCACACTCCCTCTTCCGCACTCACTATAAAAAGACCCCCGCTCCCCCAATACATAATAAAAAGACCCCGTTCCCCAAATACATATTAAAAAGACCCCCCACCCCCCCAATACATTATAAAAAGACCCCCACCCCAATACATTTTACAAAGACCCCCTAAATACATGTAAACAAGACCCCCAACCCCCAATACATATAAACAAGGCTCCCACCCCCAACCCCCAATACATATAAACAAGGCAGACATGCGGGGGGTCTGTGGGGGGCCCGTCCGGCCGGCATTGCAAGTTGGCTCCGACCTCTGGCCAGACCCGGCTGCCGGTCCTCTCGAGGCCGGGACCCGGCTCTCCCTCACTGCATGCCTCTATCCCTCTGTCTGCGGCGTGCCGGGCATCCTTCCATGTCACCGCGCGGCGTAAGCTGGGCCAAGCCTACTTCCGGCGCATTGACGTCAGGGAGGTCCGCCAACGTGGGACATAGTGGTAGAGGCCTGTACCTGAGAGAGAGCCGGGGCCCGGCCGCGAGAGGACCAGCAGCCAGGCCTGGCCAGAGGTCGGGCTCAACTTGTGCTGCTGGCCGCCGGGCCCCCCAAGCCAGCTGGCCCGGGACACCTGTCCCTTCTGTCCCTTCCTGTCGGCGGCCCTGCTCCTACTGACACCCCTCAAATCACACGCTGGGGCAGAGAATGTGATACATCTCATTATAATCTGTGCACAATGTAACTCCCCCCAACTCCTCCTACTGACTCCCCTCAAATCACACTCTGGGGCAGAGACGCAGAATGTGATACATCTCATTATAATCTGTGCACCATGTAACTCCCCCCAACTCCTCCTAGTGACACCCCTCAAATCACACGTTGGGGCAGAGACGCAGAATGTGATACATCTCATTATAATCTGTGCCCCATGTAACTCCCCCAACTCCTCCTACTGACACCCCTCAAATCACACGTTGGGGCAGAGAGAAGCAGAATGTGATACATCTCATTATAATCTGTGCACCATGTAACTCTCCCCAACTCCTCCTACTGACACCCCTCAAATCACACGCTGGGACAGAGAGACACAGAATGTGATACATCTCATTATAATCTGTGCACCATGTAACTCTCCCCAACTCCTCCTACTGACACCCCTCAAATCACACACTGGGGCAGAGAGACGCAGAATGTGATACATCTCATTATAATCTGTGCACCATGTAACGCTCCCCAACTCCTCCTACTGACACCCCTCAAATCACAAGCTGGGGCAGAGAGGCACAGAATGTGAAACATCTCATTATAATCTGTGCACCATGTAACGATCCCCAACTCCTCCTACTGACACCCCTCAAATCACACGCTGGGACAGAGAGACACAGAATGTGATACATCTCATTATAATCTGTGCACCATGTAACGCTCCCCAACTCCTCTTACTGACACCCCTCAAATCACAAGCTGGGGCAGAGAGGCACAGAATGTGATACATCTAATTATAATCTGTGCACCATGTAACTCCCCCCAACTCCTCATACTGACACCTCTCAAATCACATGCTGGGACAGAGACGCAGAATGTGATACATCTCATTATAATCTGTGCACCATGTAACTCCCCCCAACTCCTCCTACTGACACCCCTCAAATCACACGCTGGGGCAGAGACGCAGAATGTGATACATCTCATTATTATCTGTGCACCGTGTAACTCCCCCAACTCCTCCTACTGACACCCCTCAAATCACACGCTGGGGCAGAGAGACGCAGAATGTGATACATCTAATTATAATATGTGCACCATGTAACTCCCCCCAACTCCACCTACTGACACCCCTCAAATCACACGCTGGGGCAGAGACGCAGAATGTGATACATCTCATTATAATCTGTGCCCCATGTAACTCTCCCCAACTCCTCCTACTGACACCCCTCAAATCACACGCTGGGGCAGAGACCCCTAAAAAATGGAAGAATGTCACCATTTTAGAGAAATTGTAAGATTTTGTCTATATTATTAACCCCCGTGCTGCCAGCGAGGCCAATAACAGTGCTCTGTAATGCGTTCCAGGTCCCTGTTGACACCCCAGGAGTTACAGTATCTATCCCATAACTCCACATTTAAAAAAAAATAATTTTCTTAACTAGATTTGCATTTATGTTTTTTGCCTGTATTCATCCTAGTCCCAAACTGATACAGTTTATCCACTGCAAGGACGCCCTTATCTTATTAGATGAAGGGATTGCTTATCAAATTCTCGCCGGCGGCGAAAATATTTGTACTATTTGCCGAGCCGGTGCAACCACTAGGCGACTTAGGTGGTCGCCTAGGGTGGCACATTTTGGGGGGTGGCACATTTTGGGGGGCGGCAAAAGAGGAGGACGGCAGCAGCAGAGGGAGAAGAGGATGGTGGAAGAGGAGGAGAACGGCCCCGGAGGATGGCCTGGGAGGACCGAGGGAGTGAAGCAGGAGGGCCGGGGAGGAGCTGCGCAACAACGCTCTGACCCAGTAGTCCTCTGACTTCCGGTGTCTGCTGCTGCTCCCGTGGCCCTCAGTCCTCTTCTCCCACCACCTGATATCCTCCTCCATCCCCTTCTACCGCCGCCTGACATCCTCCTCCCGGTCCTCTTCTTCCGCTGCCTGATGTCCTCTCTCCTCTTCTACCACCGCCTGATGTCCTCCTCCTGTGCCGACTTGCTCTGCTCCCATGGGCCAGAGTCCTCTTCTTCTGCCGCCGCTTGATGACCTCCTCCTCCGTTCTCTTCTCCCACCACCTGATGTCCTCCCCCTCCGTCCTCTTCTACCGCCGCCTGACGTCCTCCTCTGTCCTCTTCAACCACCGCCTGACATCCTCTTCCGTCCTCTTCTCCCTCCACCTGACGTCCTCCTCTTCCGTCCTCTTCTACCGTCGCCTGACGTCCTCCTCCTCCGTCCTCTTCTCCCACCACCTGATGTCCTCCCCCTCAGTCCTCTTCTCCCGCCACCGCCTGATGTCCTCCTCCTCCTCCGTCCTGTTCTACCACCGCCTGACGTTCTCCTCCTGTGCTGACCTGCTCTGCTCCCACGGCCCACAGTCCTCTTCTCCTGCCGCCGCCTGATGACCTGCTCCTCTGTCCTCTTCTACCGCCGTCTGACATCCTCCTCCTCTTTCCTCTTCTCCCGCACCGCCTGATGTCCTCCTCTTCTGTCCTCTTCTCCCGCCGCCACCGCCTGATGTCATCCTCAGTCATCTTCTCCTGCGGTCACCGCCATCCTCTTCCTCTGCTCTCCCTGCTCCACCGAAGCCAGGTAGGTGAGAGGTGGAGGGGCTGAAAGAGGAAAAGGAGGAGGAGGGGGGTGAGAGAAGAAGAGAAAAACGAAGAGAGGAGGGGGTGAGAGGACTGAGGAAGAGAGGAATAATTGAGGAGTAGGCGGGGGTGATTGAAGAAGGGGGGTTAGAGTTGTGAGATGAGAGAGGAAGAGGAGGGGGGTGAGGCAGAATGGGGCTAAAATAATATTTTGAAAGTTGAGGGGAGGGAAGGGGGCGGGAGGGGGGGGCACAGGGCTTAAGGCAATCCAAGCAATATCCTACATATGTGTGTTTTTAAATAAATCAGTTCTGTAGTTTTAAATACTTACTATTTTTTTATTCAACTTTTAATGAGTTTTAATATACTGAGCATCCTTTGATTTCTATAGCAGGCTTTAGCCCACCTCCGCAGCAGTGCAAGATCTTTGCAACACTTTCCTGTTTGTGATCATTTGTTTCCAATGTTCCCAGCAGTTTGAGCTGCAAACTGTAATGATAATGTTACCTTAGTAATATAAGAATATATTGTAGCTGCTGTGTTGCACTGACTGAAGCATTGATTTGAAACTGAAAGGCAGCCATTTAGTGAACCCCAGGGATGCAGGATCTTTGCTGATCGATCACAGGAGAACCAATCGATCGGCAGCTTAGGTAATCAGTTTTCAATAAAGGTAATCAAAGGCTGCATATATTAAAACAAATTTAAAACCAGAGAGAGAACATGAAACACAGACAGAGCTCAGATTTATAATAAATCTGTCAAAATTAGTTGCATAGTTCTAGATTTATTATAATCATTCTTCCTGGTAATGCACAGGTTATTAAGAATTTATATTAGTGCTAGGGACCCTTGAGATGTGGTCTGCCGTGTAGTGGCTCAGGGGCTTACAACACTTTGGCCAAAATGTTAAACTAAAAGACCATTTTATTTAATAGATATCTATACATGTATATTTAGGCACTGTGGCGTGTATAAGTTTCACTGGATGTGCACTGAGCTCTGTCTGTGTTTCATGTTCTGTCTCTGGTTTTAAATATATATTGCCATGCTCAGTAGCACTCCTCTGTGACACCTATATGCTTATATATATGTTGTGGTTATTTTGGGAGTTCAATATGAGCTTGCAGGTGTCCTGTATGTTTTATATTAAAACAAAACAATATATATTTTTTATAGTTTTTTTAAAGTACCGCACGGATTGCCTCCTTTTAGGTAAAAGGCACTGCCGTTGTAGGACAGAACCTGCACGCAGTGTTTCCCAGGCTGTAGTTTCAAGGGGAGTTCATGGAAAATTGGCCCCTGTCATTGTGTCATCGCTGGTTCCAAATATCTCCCCCTGGAAGAAGCAACATTTAATCCAACCAATTCTTCACCAGCAGACACGTGTGCTTCCTGAGCATTGGAAGAATAGATCCTAATGCTGTCAGACCTCCCCGTGGAATCCACCCGAAGACAAAGTACCGTACTTAAGGCGGAAGGCACGTATTAGCCATGGACATTACAGGGATGGAAGACGGGTCCCAGAGAGGGGTTTGACTATCCGCATTAAACATTTTGGAAGGCGCTTCCCTAATGCCGGATTCCTGCATGTGTAACTGAGGAGAACAAACTCTTCGAGGTGCACATGCATCGAAGTCTCCAGCTGCAAAGTGAGAGCAGACACAAAGAAATCAAACCAACTCCGCATTTTATAAAAGCAGAGACCCCACCCCCCCCCCAATTGATGATTTTTTAACCCCCCCCCCCCCTTTTTTTTTTATACGGTAGATAGCATGTTGCAGTCCCCTCCACGAAAAACACCAACAGGGCAGGTTTTCAGGATATTCTTGCTTCAGCACAGGTGGGTCAATCAGTGGTTCAGTCAACGACTGCACCACCTGTGCTGAAGCAGGGATATCCTTACAACTGACCTGTTGGTGGCCCTGGAGGACTGGAGTTGGACACTCCTGGGTTAAACTGTCAAAGCTCTATCGAAGTCACTAAAAAGGAGGAATCCGCCCTAACCAAAACATTTATTACATGATTGGACCCGGTGGTTCTCCAGCGCTGAACCGCGCTATTTTCAGCTCCGGGAACCCACCGCTTTCTGAGATGGTTACTAATGAAGTTACAGGTGTTACTTCGTGGGTTTCAAAAAAAAGGGCATTTTAAATGATTCCAATAGGAAGTCACACCCGTTGACGTTGCATCTCCAAGATTTGGCAGCCCCCGAAGGATATTTAACCCTTGGGCGTGCCGGAAGGGACCCATGGGAATGCAGGACGTGTTCTAAAGATGAGCCCTTTGAAGATGACGCAGTGACGCAAAGGGTTAAACCACGTAACGTCACAGGTGGAGGAACTACTCCATTAGTGTCATGTTAACACGGGTGGGCAACGCTAGTCCTCAAGGGCCACCAACGGGTCAGGTTTCACTGAGACTGCATATCCACTGAGCCTAAGACTGCATATCCACTGAGACGGAGACTGCATATCCACTGAGACTGCATATCCACTGAGACTGAGACTGCATATCCACTGAGACTGCATGTCCACTGAGACTGCATATCCACTGAGCCTAAGACTGCATATCCACTGAGACTGAGACTGCATATCCACTGAGACTGAATATCCACTGAGACTGAATATCCACTGAGACTGAGACTGCATATCCACTGAGACTGCATATCCACTGAGACTGAGACTGCATATCCACTGAGTGTTTGTTTGTCAATGATTGAGTTTTTTGTCATACTTATCTACACTTTGTGGTGAAAAATACTTGGATTCACTCAACAGTGGCTGTGTAAACAAAAGGATTGAACATGCTTAAGATATACACTTCTCGGTGACAGATACCTAAAGTCACCTGTGCAGTGGTCGTGCTTAAAACGTCCAATATGCTTTGGAATCAGTATGTTGATACCACTGACTATTTACTGACAATGGGAACAAACATAAATGTATCACATATATCCTACTGAACAAGCAGCTTGGATCATTTGGCACATACATCTCTAAGATGAACCTATGCCAGGCTCATATGAGAGATGGTTTCTTTCTGTAGAGCAGGCCTGCAGAACATGCGGCCCGCGGCGGCTTTCACCCTCCTTCACCCCCCCCCCCACCCCGAGTCCGGTCTCAGAGGTGCTGGGGCAGATATGATGATGATGATTTTACCTGTGCGGCCCAAATCTGTTTTCCTTGGAGCAGTTCGGCCCTTCTCACTTTACAAGTTGTGCAGGCCTGCTGTAGAGCATACACTTTATAGTGAACCAATCACAGGCTCGCTGTAGCTATCCCATTACTTGAACAACAGCAGCGTCAAAGATATAGGAACATCTCTACAGTATATCTATGTAACACAGTTCCCCCCCCCCCCCCCCAGTGGGAGGTCCACTCTTTTGCTACCTTGTGGTGCTGAGGAATACCTGTAGGTTCAGGAGAGCTGAGTTGATCTGTGGTGTAGTGGAGATCAGGACAGGCTTAGATTCTTCTCTACTAGTTCTTCTCACTGGCGCGTAGCGCCTCCAGCAGTAGTGGGCTCGAAGGAGTTCGGAGGTCAGCCCCCACTATTGCACTCTTTCTCCCCCTGCCTAAGGACTGATACTCAGACAGAGGTATATATTCTGAACAGAATTTTTATTGGGGACTTCCACTGCAGATCTTCCCACAGCAATGCAAGGTCTCAGAGGCTCCATACCTCTGGATGGTGCTTTGCCCCTGGTAGTGTAGGGCATCTGTGGCTGAAATCTGATGTTCCCTCAGTCCAAAGACTGAGGGTGAGCATGCTCATCCCACCATGGGAGAGACTCATAGCTCTTCTGCTTCCTCTCTCTAACAGAGCAGGAACAGGACTCATACTAAATGTGGCATTCCCCTAGTTAGGACAGAAGGGGCGGGCTCAAGTTCCATACCTATCCCTGATAGGTTTACACAGGCCATCATTACTCTTGTCCATCATAGAGGAACATGGGTGGGGGCACAAACCCATAGAAGTAACCCCGTACAGCCTGCAGCTTGCAGGACTTACATAACAGGGCAGGGAAAGACAGGTAGAAACATACACTGTTACATCTAAAAACCCTGCTACCCTAATCAGGGTTCAATTAGACTCCAAAGGGACGCATTTCATGCCAAATACACCATTAGGGCAGCATAGGACCATATCTATGTTGTACATCATTGGGGAGCGTATATAGCGGAATACCCAACGCGTATTGTATATGTTTATATGTTAACTGCTTCACACCGGTTCATTTTAATTATTGAGTTTAAATAAATTATTTTAATTATTACAATTATCCATTACTTCAAAGGGGTTATGTACAACCATTTTATTTTTCAGACTGTGCATCAGTGCCAGTCTTGACTGTCTTCTTGATATTACTTTATGACCAATTTATAGGCGAGTGCACTACAAGGGGTTTCTTGGGGAGGTACTAATCTTGTAACGGTCACCCTACCTCTTCACCTTCAGTCGTCATTATAACCGTGCGCCACTATATAGAGATATAATACATTGAGTTACTATTGGCAGAGCGGGTGTGCTCCTATTGTTTTCGTAGTAACAGAGTAACCTGGGTAACATATGGTTCATTTAAACGGTTTCTATTACCAGATTGTAATCACTGAGTATTTACTGTGTATTAAAAAGCTCAGCAAATTATCTTTGTATATAAATAACACAGTGCCAGGCAGACAGAATGCCTATTCCCGAACATATTGTAATACACATACTGCCTGAATTAATAACCGATTAACCAACTATGGTTGCAATTAGTGCTGTGAAAAGAAGCATTTCTCCCTGTCACCACACACCGATTTTTTTATTTTATAAAGATTTCTCCCCCATACTGTACATTACGGGGTCTGTTTTCATCCTCTAGTTTTTTTTTTAATCTTTCTTGCATTTGTTCACTGTTTCAAATCCCAAAACCGAGGTTAACGTGTTTACTAAAATCTTCCTACTTTGTGACTTCACCAGACTTCAAAGAGCCTGGTCAGGGAAGCTCAGGAGAAGACAGTTTTTCTGGTAAGTCTCTTTGAAGTCTGCACGGAAATCACCTCTGATCTACTGCATCTGCTGGAATGGAGCAAGTGAGAATAAACAGCAGAGCAGTGATTTCCAACCTTTTTTTGGTTAAGGAACCCTATAAATAAATCTAATAGTGTCCGAGATCAAATGCATTGGAAGGAACCCCAACTCTCTCTAATAGCGCGCCTGAGTCAGATACAGTGTAAGGAACCCCAACTCTCTCTAATAGCGCGTCTGAGATCAGATGCATTGTAAGGAAACCCAACCCTCTCTAATAGCGCGTCTGAGATCCAATGCATTGTAAATTCTTCTGTATTTGGTACAATTTTCAAATGTCCTGAAAATTGCAGGGAACCCTTTATTGAAGCCTGCGGAACCCAAGGGTTCCTAGGAACCCGTGTTGAAAAACACTGCAGTAGAGGTTTTCATGCAAAAACTCTATGACAGGCTTTGGGCCTTGCTAAATAATAATTAACATGAAATCAAAAGCAGCTACAAAACAACATGTAAAAACCACAGTTGAGGACCTGCTTTTAAGAGCATTACACTGATCTCACTTTCACATTAGTGGTCCTTTATTTTCCAAGAAATTCATTGCAGAGAAAGGGATTGGCCATCACATAGTTCTTCTGGGTTCTGCTTCTTTCACATCCTGCTTTTTATGTCCGGGAAATGTGACTTCCTCTTCGATGCTGCTAACAAAATAAAAAATAAGAACATGTACAAGAACATGTGTTTGGTAACATAACCGGTTCTTTGCTTGGGGTTAGAGAAATGTTAAAGAGGAAAATTAAAGGAAAGGAACACAAGTATATGTCTAAAATCATGCACACCAAATAATGAACATAACAATGAATTGTCTAGATAAAGGAGATTGCGTAAAACATAACATTTAATATATCATGTAGCACCTTTTCCCCACCCTAAATGAGATCATGTAGCTACCGGTGTGTTCTGGTGCGGGTGCATACCTATGAGGTGGAACAGAAGGCTTGAGATCTCCGTGGTGGTATAGGGAGGCATCAGGACAGGCTATCAGGGAGGGTTCGTCGGTCAGCGCAGCGCCTCCAGCCCAGAAGGATCCCGGAGCAGCCCGGGTGAACCTCATAGGCAACTCTTCTTGGTATTTGCACTCCAGACATCACACCAGAGAGGGTATAACTGAGATTTATTGGGTACATCATAGATATTACAGGTTCCATTCCCTGAAGGCAGTACCCCGAGCTTGAGGCCCTGAGCACCCCTCCTCAGCACACCTTACCTCCTAACAGGGCAAGAGACTTAAGGCAGCGTCCTCATAGCTGGGAGAGCAGCACGGAACTCACTCTCAGAACCCTTACTCTAACTTCTAGAGGGAAACCCTCTCCTTCCCAGGGGAGGGGCTTGTAAGCTGACCTCCTATCAATCATAGGCCCCCTTGTAATACCAGGCTACACCTGAACTTTATTAGGTAACTCAAATATAACAATATAACCAGGCCCTACAGGATTTGCTCCCAGCACTGCCCACTCTTTACTGGGACTTATAGTGCTAGAGGGGCCAGACAATTAGTAGCCCATGGGAAACTGGCAATATCCTTCCTCTGGTTTGAAATCCCTCACGACCCTGCTTGAGAGCATAACATCCACCACATTTTTATACAATAAAAATAAAATGGCCTAACAGTACTTTAAGACCGGTCAGTAATAGTGAGTGGGGTCTGGCTTGCGCACAAGGTTCCCTTCACTATCCGGTACCATCACAGAATAGCAGAGCTTGCGCCCAGACTCCCCAATATATTCCACTCTATCTAAGTGTACATTGTGGCCAACCTGCCATACTTCCATTAGATAGCAGGCTCTGTCTTTCCTGTAGTGCATACTTCTGCTGGTCCGCACCTTCATGTAATCTAATATGGCTGCGCGCACCTACTCATCCGGTAAATTTCGTCTGATTGCATTAGAGATTCAGGAATGTAGGGATAATCATACCCTTCCAGTCTAAACTTTTGAACCAATACCCTATCAGCACGACTACTCTTGGTCAAATTATGCCCGAAGGCCTGACCTGACAACACCCAGTAGATGGGTCCATCCCATAGAGGCTCACTAACTGTTTCCCATCCATTTTTGCGCAACGCTCTCGCATAATTTCTGCCTCCTGCTCGGCAGAGAACTGGCCCTCCTCCCACCAAAGATCGGTTTTGGAACCCCTTTCCAGCACGAACCGGGTCCGATTTAGACGCGGTACATATCTCGTATATAGTGGGTCCCACCACGGTAGGGGTTCCGCCCCTTTAGACACTTTAGCCATCACCAGTGGGGAAGTGGACATGGTCAGTACCGGGGACACAAGTCGAGGGGACCAGGGCCTGTTTCTGTGGTCTCCGTCAGCTCCATGGGGACTAAGTTCAGGACTGTGGGTATGGTCGGAACCGGGCAAGTCCAGCACTTCAAAGTCTCGTTACGTGGGGTATTTAGAATTCAGTACCCCAACTTGGGTGGCAACCAGAGAGGTCGTCCATATTATAGCCAGCAACTGTCTGCGCCCGGGAGCAGGAACAACTGCATCTGAAGGCTTATCAGGCCTCCCATGCCATGGATGGCAAAGGGGCTATTTAGCTTGTCCTGCCCTTGCTTCCGCGCCCTGCACTGCTGCAAGAAATTGTTCTCCATAGGGATACTCACCAACGCAGCAGGGGCGGATGCAGGATCCGAAAGAGAAGCAGTACAGAGATCCCTCTGCGCTGATCACCTCATCCGGGCGCTCGGCATAGGCAGTAGCCTCATAGGCCATGGCTCGATCTCGGGCCTCGCAGATGGCTTTGCACTGCAACCGGAGCTGGGATAATCCTCCAGAGACATCGGTCCAGCGATAATCGACATCCCGGATCGACATCCTCTGGTAGAAGTTGGGGCTCGAGATGGATGAAGGGGTCGTTACCTCGGGATCGTTGGAAGCCTCGTCCAACACCTCATCGATGTATGCACCCTTGCTGTCCTGCCGGAAGCTAGCACACCCAGTGGTTGATGATTCCTCCTGTGGGGAGTGGGGCACCTAGGGTGCGGCAGGCCTCGCTCGGCCGTGCCTGTCCAGGCACCAGCTCGCCACCTCTAAGGTGCATATCGTAGCGGGAACTGACTGGAGAGCAGAAGGGGACTCCTGCTGTCGCACACGGGGCGGAGTGGACTCAGGTATGTCCGCTGGTAAGATTTCTTTCACAGGGCTGGAGAGACCGCTGATGTCAGTTCCCAGTGCTCCCAGCGAGCCCATTCCAGAGTCCATACTTTGTGAACTGCGGCTCCCATACTGGATTTCCGAACCGACCAGGTGCCGAAGCAATATACAGAAATCGGGCTGGTAGGTCTCAGATGGCTGTCCAGCCATCTCCATCAATCTTTGGAGAAACCCGTTGATATCGGGAAGTTCCCCAGTGGGCAGCAGAGTCTTGGAAATCTCCGCTCCAGGTCCCTGGAGGCTGTAACGGGTGCTCATCACAAACTGGACGGGACCACGAGGCTGAGGTGGGAATGTAAGAGTACACCGACCTAGAACTGCAAAACCGCGTCCGGTGTGCAGAGTGGTAGTCGTGTAGCCGAGTCTGGGTAGGAGAGGTCAGAATGGTTGTTATACTTGCCGTGGTCTGGGAGAAGTCGGATAGTCATTGTGCGTAGTCGGGGTCCAGGAGTATAGAAGGTGGGAGTCAAAAAGCAAGCCTAGGTCAAGGATCAGAGAAGGCAGAGGTCCAGGTACAATCCGAGGTCAGGTTCAACGAGAAGGTAACAGGCAGAAGGTGCAAGGCAAGGAAGAGCTGCAGGATGCTTGAGGCAAGCACTTCGTCACAATAGCAATGGTTATGATAAACCAACTTGGAGCAGGGATGGCTGAGCATATAATGGAGTGACAGCCAATGGCAGGGCTGCCTGCACCAGGCTGAGAGCAATGAGTAATCAAATCCATTCAGTGCATTGGTAGGCAGGGATGGAGTGTACCGCAGGTGTGGGTAATAGGTAATGGTATTAACCCTATGCGTGTTCCTGGTAACGCGGCGCCAATGAGTAGATGCTTGAACGCAAGGGAGGTTCTCCGTGGCATCATGGGACGTGTTGTGGGGGCGGAGCCTACGCCCGATCCTGGTAGGGGTAGCACTGCGTTTGCGCGTAGCTTGCATGTAAGGCACGTCACCCGAGACGTCATGGGACGTGTCATGAGGGTGGTGCCTAAGCCCGATCCGTGCGGTGTCCTCACGCCTGGTCGCACGGCACCCATGCGCAACCACAGTTTGAGGCGCGTCACCCGTCTCGTCACGGGACGCATCATGGGGGCGGGACCGAAGCCCAATCCTTACAGAGGCAGAGGTACGGTGTGTGGCATTCAGAGCACCGGGAAGCGGATTCATCGTCGCAGCTATCTGGGAGGGAGCGTATAGGCGTGCGTCTGTCCAGCAATACTATAACGTGCGACAGTGGTTAAGACCCCACATCCACTGCTCGCAGTAGGTAGACACACCCTCAGCGTGGTAATTCAGTGGCACGGCTGTAGAGAACAGGGTGCAGCTTGGCTTTCGCGCCAAACCCATATAATTCTGCCAGGAGGGCGCGGCTAGGCTTCGCGCCAAGCCCAGATATTTGCAAACAGAATCTTGCAACTTTGCACAAGTTGCCATGCGGTATCCCTTTTTCGGTGAAGCCTCTGGGACCCCCCCCCCCCCCCCCCTCCTCATAGTAGGGGGACTGCCATAGTATAGCTGCAGCTCCTCAAACAGAGGTTTTGGCTGCTTGATGGTCAAGCGCCCCTCCTCAGATACCTGCCTGCATATTCAGAATGGCCCCGGGGTCAGCGCTGTATGCGCGCCTGCCAGGCTGGCGGCACATGCAGCTGTAATCCCTGGTTTGCGGTGAGCTGCAGGGGGAAAGACAGGGGGTGTAGTGGGGGCGTGGCAGCCATGCCGTCACCCAGCAGATTCGCCCTTATTGACTGAACCACCAGTGGCGTGGCCACCTCGCTCGTCGCTACTACTGAAGACAGTTTGACTGTCTTCAGGAAAAACTGGTCGTGCAATGCGGCGACCACGGCAGCTATTGGGCCCGGCACCATTGAGCGGCGGCTCTTGTCCCTGCAGCGCACGCCATAGTGGCCGCTGCAGCAGGATGCAGGGACCTAGCCTTAGCACAGTCACAACTATGCTGACAGAGGAGATGATGTGTTGAGCACAAATTCAGTGCTGAGATCAAGACATCTGGACACACAAAGGACCAAGGAACTTGCCAGAGGCTGACCCTCAAGGGAGCAGCAGGACTGCAACGCCTGCATCTGAAGTTTGCCTGGAGAAACCGGAGACGCCGGACCAGCATACTAAGATAAAACTTTCATATACATTATGCCCTGATAGTACAGTATTTTATGTGTTTTGGACTGAGAACTGGCCTATCCAGCCGGTCAGATAGCTAGGGCCTACAGTATACTGTTTATTTAGTCTCCAAAGTGGAGTAGGTTTTTTTTGTATGCTTTGCCTTGTTTAAAGGGACAGGCTGAATAAAGCCATGTTTTAATTTCCCCAAAACGGTCTCCCTGTGTGTACGTCTGCACATGCCTCTTACACTCTGGGACCCCCTGCTTCCCAAGTTACAGGTCCCAGTATGGGGCGCCGATATCTCCTGTGCATTTAAATCTTCTGGTCACGTGACACGAGACATTTAAACAATTCAAGGAGATACCGGGGCCTGTAACTTGGGAAGCAAGGGGTTCCCAGGGCTGAAATTAATGCGGTTCAGGTCAGGAGACCCCCTGCTACAATACTTTGTTATTAAAATTTACATTAAAACAGCTTCATTACCATAGCGGCTAGCCGCTAAGACAATGAAAGGGCCAATCCACAGTACTTGGTTTATTGGGGGTAGAGATGGTGGGTGAATGGGAGTACTTGACCCAGGGTGGCTGGTTAGGCCTACCATGAAGATTGCACGGAGGTTAACCCCTTCATTACATTAGCGGTTGTAACCACTAAGGTAATAAAGTGGTTAACTTCTACTGCCACCCTCCCACAAGGCCTAAACACCCACCCTGGGGCAACTACAAGCTTCACCCATTCCCTGTACCAACAACAAAGCAGTGCCTGCTATTTAACCCCTTCATTACCTTAGCGGTTAGTCGCTACGGTAATGAAACTGGCTGCAATTTTATTTTTACTGCATATGATTGAATCCGTGGGTCTCCGGAGCTGAAATAAATATGCGGGTCAGCTCTGGAGACCCGCAGGGACCCCAGGGGACTCCCGGAGACCCCCCAGTATCAATCCTATGCAGTAAAAATAAAAGAAACTCTGTGTTATGTATAGCGCAAATCTGATCTCGCCACCCTTCGGTCTGCGAGAAAAGAATGCGAGTGTTTATAGTACTATATGCATACCGAAGTTTAGTGAATAGCAGTTACTGGCAAAAAATGTGAGTTTTCTGCTACCGGACTACTTACAGCCAGAGTGTTCTTGCTCGGTATAAAGCCATTTTAGTGCGATATTCCCGTTATCGAAGCTTTGTGAATAGCTACACATGCAAGATCATTCTAAAAGGGCATTTATAGTGCATTAATGCACTTATTGAAGTTTAGTAAATAGGCCCATATGAGTGAGCTAATGATAGCTGCTACCAAACACAATACATCACCCAGTAGGTTAGTGCTCGTAACGCCTGTATGCCCGCAGACCTGGCCAGTCCCCAGTACTGAGGTGGGTAAGGGTTTAACATGTGGTAAGATGCGTTGCCGGGCCTGGTGAGAAAAGGGTTAACGATATATTTGCTGAGTCCGGGGTGCCAGAAGTCGGAGGGTTAATGTCCAAGAGCCTAGGGTCAGGGGCAGGAGAAAGCAGTGTAGTGAGGTCCAAAGCAGAGTCCAGGGGTAAAGAGGTACACGTAGTCCAGCCGAGCCGAGATCAATCCAAGGGAATTCAAACAGAGGCAGGAACAGGAACAAGGAGCTGAAACAGAGAGCTTGGCAAAGTCACTGCACACAGGAGCCACAGAGAAGCTATGCTGAGCGACGACGGATAGGGTAGACTGGGGTTATAAGGGAAGGAGGACCAATGGTAGCAAGGGGTGGAGCGGAGGCTTGGCTGAGAGCTTGCAGTGATAGGTCCAGGTGAGCAGGAAGGGAGACAGGAGAATGATACCTGGTAATAGCCTGCTGCCGATGGGGGGAGGCGCCAGCAGCAAGAGAGGGCAGGTAAGAGGATCGGGTGCGCGCGCCTTCTGTAAGGCTGCCGTGCGCGCGCCCCGATCGCGTGCGTGCAGATGCGGAGTGCGCCGCGGAGGAACGGCTCGGCGTGAGAGAGGTAGGATGTTGAGGGAGCGGGGAAACAGGGCAGAGAGCCGCCGTGGGTCCAGAGGTGACGGGGACCCGCTGAGAGGCCAAGTCCCCTGATCCATTACAGTACTCTTCTGATAAACGTTGTTTGGATACTGGACAGGATTATAGTTTACGAAATAATTTCAGCCGTCAAAGAGAACAATGGACTGAAGGAGCGGCTCAGTGTGTAAAGACACTGGTAACAATGGCACTGTATTAGAAACCTGGTTCAATTCCCAGTGGCAGCTTCTTGTGACCTTGGGCAAGTCACTTCAGCTCCCTGTGCCTCAGGCACCAGAAAAATAGATTGTAAGCTCTACTGGTGCCTGCAAAAATGTTATGTCTCCATTGCTAGCTCTTTCTCTTCTCCTTTCACCCTTTCTGTTGGTGTGTCTCAAAACCTCTGTCCTGGGACCACTGCAACGCTTCCTCTGTCTATCTAGTTTGAAATATGACCTCTCGGCAGAGGACCCACAACTGTAATTTTCAAACCCTAAACCTATTCCTGACGTCCAATCTCTCTGCTATTTCAGACTGGATAGCCCTCCCACACCTGAAATGTAACTTGGCTAAAATAGAACTCATCATAAACCCATCTAAACGAGGCCCAATTTCTCAATTTTTTGTCACAGTCAATAACACGACCATGACCATTCTTCCAGTCTCCACACATGCTGCCTCGGTGTAAGGATCTGTCATTCGCGCATTCCCTACTTGCCTAGACCTGCGATCGGGACTCCTGCCTCTTCTGCCTTCTGCAGCGGACCGGCGAATGCCAGCATTCCTTCTACGGGCGCACTCTGACCCCACTCAGCACTAAATGCTATTCCCACTGGTCCCGCCTCCAGGCTTCACTCACGCAGTGACGATATTGTCGCGCAGCACGCACCCGCTATGGGCAGCACCCGCGCATGCAGAAGCTTCCTCGTTCCTCTGTCTAAAGGGTGTCAGGAATCCGCCCCTGGGTTTGGCTGGAGCCCATCCATCAAGATCTTTGCAGGTTCAAGACAAACTATTCCCTGCTTCTGCAATCACCTGCCTCTTGCTGCCTCCTGTGCACCTCTGGCCTGATTGGCCTCCTGTGCTATTTAGTTACTGGCCCGCCCTCAGGCAGTTGCTGGACATAGACTTTGCAATCCAAGTTGCAAATAACTGTGCTTGTCACAGATTCTCTGTTTGGCCTGCTAGGCCTCCTTGTGCCTTGTATCCTGCTTCCAGTCCCCTGCTTCCCAAGGCCTCCTTGCATAGTAGCCCCGGCGCTGCTTTCCTTGTTCCTGGCAGACTATGCCTTTGCCGCGCTGGAGCAGCTACGCTGGTTTCCCCAGTGTTTCCTGTGGCGTGTCTGCACCCCTGGTTCCTGTGGCCTTCGTCCTTCTCTGTTCCTGTTCCCTCCCTCCAGAAACCCTGCCACACTGAAGCTTCTTGTTTCTGTGACTCCTGGCCTTTTCCCTGATGCGCTGCAGCACCTTCGCTGAAGCGTCTCCGTGAAGTGACTCCAGGTTCTTGCCTCCTATGCTGAAGTGATTCACCCAAGCTTGCCTGTTGATAACCTCGGCTTGTTTCCTCGACCACCGCTCCTGTGCCGCCTGCCTTGACCCCTGCCTGGATAACGTTAACCCTGCTTTCTCCAATCCTGACCTGGCTATGTCTGACCATGGTATCCGCACTCCGGACCTGACTCCGTGGCCTAAGGTCGGTGCATATACATCCCCACCTGAGCCCCGTGGTCCGGTACCAGTTTGTGGCAAGCACGTACATGACAAAGGGATACACCTATGCTGTCTCCCTCAGCCAACCACAGCCAGGCATACTCCTGGAGTATGCTCCCTGCTCATTGGACTGTTCTGCCTTATATGCTCAGCCTGCCCTCTGGCACATTGGCTGAGCATAACCTTGTGTATGTGCGCTGTATTCACTGCAGTCCTGCCTCCTGTCTGAGCCTTGCCTGTCTTGTCCTGTGTTGCCTGACCTTGCTTGTTTTTTGGATTCCGTACCTCTCCGTTCCTGACCCCGGCTAATCGACGATGATCCGCACCTCTCCAATCCCGACCTTGGCAAAAGAACCTGCAACGATCCCTACCTCTCCAATCCAGACCTCTGCGAGTATCACTGACCATCCTGACTTCTCCTACCCCGACCCGGCTACCTCAAGCTATCTACACTCCAGGCGCGTCCTCGCGGCTGTGGGTTGGCGTTTATCAAATTGCCATCTCGGCCACACCTTGTTTGTGGTGAGCGCATCATTACACTCGGTATAATATTTGGCTCCTTCACAGCATTGCCAGAATCCGCTCTTTCCTCTGTCCCTCCACAACTAAAACTCCCATACATGCCCTCATTATCTCCCAAATTAACTATTGCAACCTTCTAGCCTCTGGCCTTATTTTAACCTCTGACCCGTTATTGTGGAAACTCTGTGATATTCTGTGTTATCAGCAAGTAAAATAAAGCTGGATACATGTGTACATGCAAATAAAATATTTCTATGCAAATAAAATATTTCTATGTTAAAAATATAATAACAATATAAAATACAAAAATTGATTGACTGTACTACACACTCCCCTATCTCTCCCATATAAAATAGTATACCCTTTGAAAGTTCATCCAGTGTAAACTTCCTAACACTTTTTTAAAGCAGGAGAATTACCCTATGCACATCCCTGCTGCCTGGGATAAAACAAAATGGCAGACAGACAGACTCAGATGAAGCTCTAATTCCTGTCTGATGCCACTTTAGAGAGAGCAGCCAATAAGCAGCGAGGATAAGACAAGGGTTCTGGGAAAAGAAATGGCAGCCACAGAGTCTCCATGACACAGCCGCTGATCCTTAACTATAATTGTCCGTTAGGAAATGTGTGAATTGGTAAACATTCCTTGTTTGCTTGTGATTGGCCTTTCTTTCATTGGATATGGGTAACTCCCCCTTTGGAATTACCATGGCCTTAAGGGGTTAATTTTGTGGGCCCACACAGAGTAACGCCCCTTTCCCAACACATGGTGCTGGGGTGATGCAGCAGATGTTAAGCCCCGCCCACTTCTGCCTGGAGACAGTGGCGTCATGAGACATATATACATATATACATACATACATTTATATATAAATATATATACATACATACATACAACAGGGGGAAGCGTCTGGAAGCCAGATCCCAGGAGGATCGCGTGACCCCAGACACACAAAAAGGGTTAATATGGCATATCGTCTTTTACGCCCTTGAGCCTGAATGTCAAATCTTCTTTGCAAAGCAGCTAGGGAACTTCAATACAAGGAAATAATCTGTGTCTGCTTTTCAAAGAAATCAGGAAATCCCCTTTTAGAGGATGGATCATTTTCAAAGGGTTGTGGTTAAAGTGCCGTATGTTTCCGTTACACCAGCAGTGTCCATGGAGATGACATATCAGGTGTATACTTACTGCACTAACTGTAGCCTTCCCATATTCCCATCTAGTATTTTACCCTTTGAGCGCCATTCAATTCTGTTTCCCTACAAGGCACTTCGCATCCGGCACTCTATGGGAACCCAGGACGCCATTTAACCGGGGAAAAACAGCCCTCACTGGGCATGACAGTCATCGGGCCCCTTAACTGTCAGACCCCATGACGTAGTGACTATGTCTTGGGCCACTCAAAGGGTCATACCCGATGAAGGACCCTGAGAGGTTGGAAAGCTGGTAACATATCAATTTACTAAATGCCTAAACTCTGATAAGTGTCAAAATCTCCAGTAAAGAAAAAAACAAAAAGCCTTCTCTTTACCGGGTAACGTGTTATCGCATAAAATAACACCTATTTTACTGACAAAATCAATCCGCCAACTTGGAAATGAACAACCCAGATCAGTTCTAATTCAGGGGCGGGGGGCAAATCAAGTTCTCAAGGGCCACCAACAGGTCAGGTTTTGTGCAGTCATACTTACCACTATTTTGTAGTGTAGCATGTTGCTTTCCAGAGAGAAAACAATACTGTATATACAGCGCACACATAGACGGGCATAAGACCAAATATAAGTTTATTATATCAGATCGAGATCTTTCTCAAGACAGCAACTCGCCAAAAGGGCTATATACCCCCTAATACCCACAATGCTTCACTCTGGGTTTTAAACGGAGAGAGGTGAGGGGAACCCGTTGCCAGGCAACAATCTGTAAATAAAACGACTGAAGCACAATACATACCCACAGGGACCAACTGCACAATCATTAAATGCATAAAAACAATATGGCGTGTGTGTGTGTGTGTGTGTGTGTGTGTGTGTGTGTGCGTGTGTGTGTGTGTGTGTGTGTGTGTGTGTGTGTGTGAAGAGTAAGGAACCCCAACCCTCTCTAATAGCGCGTCTGAGATCAGATGCAGTGTAAGGAACCCCAACCCTCTCTAATAGCGCGTCTGACATCAGATGCATTGTAAGGAACCCCGACCCTCTCTAATAGCGCGTCTGAGATCAGATGCAGTGTAAGGAACCCCAACCCTCTCTAATAGCGCGTCTGACATCAGATGCATTGTACATTTGTCTGCATTTGGTAAATCTGCAAGATCCTGAAATCCGCCACATCGCTGTATTGTTATAACCCGCACAGCTTTCTATGGTCAGTCTCAGGGATGATGATCCCGGCAAGAATGAGAGGCAGATGCAAACGAGGCCTCCAGCAACCCTTCTCTCCAGTGGGATTATCACCAATTCCTGGAGGCTGAGCAAATAAGTAACCCCCCACCGCACAAACTAAAGGAGTAGTTATAAACCGGCAGAAAGGTGCAGACACTGGCAGCAAGAGGAGCAATTAGATACACAATCCTGGATTAATAAGAGGCAAAGCACAGTTTGCTGGTGAGTCATTCGAGTCTCTTGTGACCCTGTGGTTTTAATATCTCAGTTAATCATTACTATTTACTATTAAAAAACATTTTTTTTTTAAATTCTGTGATGTAGGAGAGGGGAGGGTGACCCCCCTGAATCATGTTCTGAAACCTTGGCGTGCGCGGTTACAAGCCAGGCTTCGGGGTTTAACCCTTGTATCCGGCTGTCCACGTAGCAAAGGGGACGGACGGGCAACTCCAGTCCTCAAGGGCCACCAACAGGTCAGGTTTTCAGGATAGCCCTGCTTCAGCACAGGTCGAAGACTTAGTCACTGATTGAGCGACCTGTGCTGACGCAGGGTCTGATTGAGCCACCTGTGTTGAAGCAGGGTTATCCTGAAAACCTGACCTACTGTTAGCCCTTGAGGACTGGAGTCGGCCATCACTGATTTAGCAGGCCCATGTCTGGGCCACTTCGGATGCAGAATGCATCTGGATTTGATCAATATCAAATGGGTCTGTTTTAAAGCTGCAGTCCAAGCTGCCGACCCCCCTCCCCTTTTAATATGTGCATCAATACAATCCACACAATAAGTAATTAGCTAAGTTGCCGATCGATCCGTTCTCCTGTGATTGATCGGCGAAGATTCGGCTCGGGGGTTCACTAAATGGCTGTCAGTGCAGCAGAAGAGGACCAAAGATGCAAAGTTCTGTGGGAAAGATCATGTGACCAGGCAGTAACAAGATACAATTGCTGCCCTGCTAGAGAGAGGGCAGGGCTCAAACAGGGGTATGCCAGAGCCTGTTTCAGAAGAGGAAGGGGATGTGACGGTGTAAAGGGTTGCTATAGAAACAAAAAATGCTTGTTACATTATAATACATAAAAAATGTCATTCCGAGTTCTTGAAAAAAAAACAATGCTATAAGTATTTTCTCATAGTACAGAACTAACTTATTTAAAAAAACACACACATGTAGGATATTGCGGGGTCTGCAGCTCTAACATATTTCTCACATTCATTCTGTTAACAAACATGTTCCCAAAACGGTGTTGTGATATAATGTATTGGGCTTTCAGAATAATTGTGCATCGTTTTTTTGGTGGAACTGCTCAACACACAAATATGAAGAGTTTCCTTTCAGCAGCGACGCTGCCCCTGTACCGCAGCCAGCCCGAGCAACGCCAAATACACTGCCCTGTGAAAAGGGAAACGTGCCCTCCTTTGGTGTCCATGGGGCGGAACGGGGCACTTGGACGCTGCCGTTTCGCCGCTGGAACCCCCGCCGCCGGCCACTTCGAAGGCAAGTTTCATTATCTGTTAGGGTTTGGGGCTAATTAAAGGGTTTTAGCGGTTAGGGTAGTAAGTTTTGGGTAATGGCTTAGGGCAGGGGTTTTATGGGTAAGGGCGTTTTAGGGTAAAGGCATTATAGGGTAAGGGCTTAGGGTAAGGGCTTAGGGTAAGGGCTTAGGGTTGGGGTTTTTAGGGTAAATGCTTAGGGTGGGGAGTTTTAGGGTAAGGGCTTATAGGGTATATAGGGTGCAAACCGTTCAGGTGTCAGCAAAGCAGCACACCTGATATAGAAAAACAGGACAGGCACTTCAAGATTGAAGGTGATGCTTATTCCTCAATGTTTCAGCTCCAAACAAATACTTTATCAACAGCTGTCGTGTGTGTGTGTGTGTGTGTGTGTGTGTGTGTGTGTGTGGTGTCTCCTGTCTGTCTCTCTCTCTCTCTCTCTCATGACAAAACCGAAACTTTGACAAGTTCATTGTTCAAATAAAACTTTTTATCTCCTTTTCGGATCTCGCTCTAATTTTCTGATGTCAATAAATATATAAATATATGTGTATCATCCTCATCATCATCATCATCACCTTATTCCTCTTCAACCCATGTGGATCAGCTGCTGGATGAAGGCCTCCCCAATGATGTTCCATATGCTGCGGTATAGCTGGTCGCGCTGCCCTCGCAGCTATGGGCATATTTTTTTCCGTGCTCGCGGAGTGCCAGTAACGGGCGTTCAGGATTAACGGAGCGGGGCTCCTTGCTTCGGAGCGGGGCTCCTGCTGTGTGCATTTGTCTGTAAGACGCGCAGTAAGAGTGAGACTGAATCCGTCACTCCCCCTGCCCGCCTCTAACAGGCCATCGCGCGGCTTTTATTTTAATAGCACAGTATTGGAGCAGGGGGTCTCCAAAGCTGAACCGCATTCATTTCAGGTCCGGGGACCCCCTGCTACCGAGTTACAAGCCCCGGTATGGGGTGCCGGTATCTCCCTGCACTGTTTAAATGTCCCGGTCATGTGACGCAGAAAGCCTTTAAACATGGTGGAAACTCCAGCACCCCATACCGGGGCCTGTAACTCAGGAAGCAGGGGGTCCCCGGACCTGAAATGAATGCGGTTCAGCTCCGGAGACCCCCTGCTTCAATACTGTGTTATTAAAATAAAATAAAAGCCGCGCTATCGCCTGATTCAGTCTCACACTTACTGCGCGTCTTAGGTTAGGTCCCCGGTGCCTGCTGCAGAGCCCTCTATGGCGGGCGCTGCAGGGACAAGAGCCGCCCCTCAATGGGGCCAGGCCCGCTACCTACATTGCCCGCCGCGTTGCGCAACCAGATTTATCTGAAGACAGGACATCTGTGTTCACAACTTGCGACAGAGAGCTGGCCACGCCCCCCTGGCGGTTAAACCAACGAGGGCGAACGTGCCGGGTGACATCATGGCCGCCCCCCGTCTTTCCCCTTGCAGTTCTCCGCAGACCGTGGATCTCAGCTGCATGCGCCACCACCAGGACCTCAGCCTTACAGACAAATGCAGCCTGGTAGAATTCCCCCCCTGGGTTAATCCCGATGGAGCATTACCCCCTGGCAAGCACAGTGCTGGGGACGGTGAACACACGGCACGCAGTGCACCAGCACACGGCACGCAGTGCACCAGCAC
>WSYH01000659.1:108168-178187 GCA_036426205.1 Ascaphus truei
ATGCACAGCCCACACGCCAGCCCACGAGCACCAGCACATAGCTCGGACAGAGCACCAGCACAAGACGGCCATTGCAGGGCAACCAACCCCACACGGCAACGCAGCGCCACCAGCACAGCGCACGCAGTGACCACCAGCACCGGACACGCAGTGCACCAGCACACGGCCACGCCATGCAGCACCAGCGGCACAGAGCACGCCAGGCACGACATGCTCGCACGCCAGACAGCACACCACGAGCACGCCGGACAAGCGGACACGGCAGCACCAGCCGCAACACGGCACGCCAGTGCACCAAGCAACACGAGCACGCAGTGAGACCAGCCACGGCCGACTGGACACCAGCCAGCTGGCAACAACAGCACGACCGTGCACCAGCACACGGCACGCAGTTGACAGCCCCACACGGCACGCAGTAGCACCAGCCACGGCCACGCAGTGCACACACAGACAGTCCGGCCCAGAGCACCAGCACACGGCACGCACCCCACGAGCACCAGCACAAAGCCGCACGAGGCCCCACCAGACACACGGCACAGCAGAGCACCAGCACACGGCCGCAGTGCACCAGCCACACGGCAGCAGAGTTGCCGCACCAGCACACGGCACGCCAGCACACAGCACAGATCCAGCACAAGCCGCAGTGCACAGCCACACGTAGCCGGAGCCCCAGCCACACGGCACGCAGCAGCACCAGCACACGGCCCGCAGAGCACCAGACACACGGACCACGCATGCAGCACACAGCCACACGAGCACGCATGACACCAGCACACGGGCACGCAGAGCACCAGACAGATGCACCCGCAAGCCCCCAAGCAACGAGACGGCAGAGCGTCCGACACACGGCCCACAGCACACGGCCCGCGGCACAGCCACACGCACGCCAGGTACACAGCCACAGCACGCCTAGACAACCAGCCACACGGCAGCAGGACACCAGCACAAGAAGCAGCAGGCACCACCAGACACCATGCTCGGCAGAGCACCAGCACATGCACTCGCGCACGACAGTGCACCAGCACACGGCACGCAGTGCACCAGCACACGGCACGCAGAGCACCAGCACACGGCACGCAGAGCACCAGCACACGGCACGCAGAGCACCAGCACACTGCACGCAGTGCACCAGCACACGGCACGCAGTGCACCAGCACACAGCACGCAGTGCACCAGCACACGGCACGCAGTGCACCAGCACACAGCACGCAGTGCACCAGCACATGCTCGGCAGAGCACCAGCACACAGCACGCAGTGCACCAGCACATGCTCAGCAGAGCGGATATATACATACACGATGCTGCATCTGTCCCGGCCTCATTTGCATGTTGGCAAGTACCATTTTTTTTTTACGTAGGATTGAAGCAGGGGGTCTCCGGAGCTGAACCCCATTCATTTCAGCTCCAGGGACCCCCTGCTTCCGGAGATACTTACTTCCCTAGGGGGGCGCCGGTATCTCGGAGGAGTTTAAAGCCCCCGCGTCACGCGGACCAATAGAAAGCCGCACCGGATGACGTCACGGCTTCCTATTGGCCCGGAGGACGTGGGAGCTTTGAGAAAACGCCATTCCGCGAACCGCATAAGCAAACAGGAGCGGCTGCCGGCACCCCCTTCCGGAGGCAAATATCTCCGGAAGTAGGGGGTCCCTGGGGGCGGAAATTAACGTGGGGTTCAGCTCCGGAGACCCAGACCAGTGAAAAAAATAAAGTGCCAACGTACATCTTCCTACGCACCCGTGGCTATATATATATATATATATATATATACACCCACACACACATGCATATATCCTACAATATGTGTGTACGTGTGTATTTTTCCATATAATCCATGGGAGGGGGAGTGTGTGCGAGGGGGATGTAGGAGCAGAGAGGTTTTAATAGGCAACACGCTCTAACTGCAGTTAGAAAAAAAGGAGCAGGATAAGTTAGCCCTTTGTGCAGGGGAGAGGTGGTGAAAGGGAGCCTGTGCTGGGGAGTCCAGGGACCCAGCTTCTGGCTCCAATCGTCTAGGTAGGGGCAGCGCAGACCGCAGTGTACGCAAACCGGCGGCTTAAAGCTTCCGCAGGTAGCTGCAGCTCTGCAGGGAACATCCACTGGGGCAAAACCACAGGCTGCACGTGTGCTGCATGGCCTGTGTCCCGTGCTATACCAACCACTCGCCTAGGGGGTATCGCAGGCAGCCATCCTTCCTTAACCCCTTCGCTTGCGAGAATGACATGCGCCGCAGTGTGTTTCTACGCGGGGCTGCGTCTGTAACCCAGGGGGCGGCCAGCTTCGGTCCTCAAGGGCCGCCAACAGGTCAAGTTTTCAGGATACCATCTGCTTCAGCACACGTGGGTCAGTCCCTACGTTAGCACAGGGGGCTCAGTCAGTCCCTGCTTCAGCACAAGTGGCTCAATCAGTCCCTGCTTTGACTGAGCCACTCATTGAGCCACCTGTGCTGAAGCAAGGATATCCTGAAAACCTGACCTGTTGGTGGCCGTTGAGGACTGGAGTTGCCCACCCCCCGCAACAACAGGTTTAAAACGTGGCGGCTATGCACAAAGCGCGGCTGGAGGTGATTTGGTCGTAAAGCAGACGCACGGAAGAAGAGCAAAAGTGTAAAAAAAACTGTTTTTTTCGTGTTATGCGTCAACGTCTTTTTCCCAGATGGCGTTGGGAGGGGTCTGGCGCACTGGGACACATTATATGTTGCATTAAACGTGAAGCATGAGCCACTTTTGTGCAGCAGAGTGGTCGTCACCTTTCTAAGCACGTCCACATGTAAGAACATCGTCACTCTATCAATGCGTCATCGGGTCATCAATGGGTGTGATTGATGAAATGTGCGCTTGGTGAGCAGCAATAGGTGAAGATAAACGAATATATCGTGATAACTCACCTACCTTCAAATTGGGCTTCATCTACCCGTGCGACATATTTATGTACGCGCAATAACTTGACGCGCCCGGTATAAATACTAAAGCGACGCGCGGCAAGCTTATTATCATTGTTTATTTGTGAAGCGCCAACATATTCCGCAGTGCAGTACAATGGGGGGGGGGGGGAAGGTGAGAGTAGATGATTATATACACGGGATGACATACAAATGAGGACAAACACGCACAAACAGATATAGAAGGTAATGAGGACTCTGAACCAAAGAGCTTACAATCTAGAGGGAACGAGGGACAATGTTGAAACAAAAGGTGAAGTGCCTGCTCGTTGTGGGACGGAGTATACATCAGTGTGGAGTATCGGCCAGCCTGACAGAGTACTTACCCCACCTTCTGTCTCTGTAAGTTCTCCCCACTTACTAACCGCGTGAGGATCCGTAACTCACCTGGTCGGAGGAATCCTAATGTTTTTTGGGCGCCAAAGCGGAGACCCGACACGTAACGGAGTGATGTGATCCATCCCCCAGGGTTGTCGGCTGGAGAGACCAGCGACGGCAGTGCGGGGCAACGCAAGCCGGAGCCGAGTCTTTGCAAGCCGCCAACCAGGCAGTGGTGGGCACTAACCGGAGAGCGGGTTATACCCCCTTATAACGCTGTGCTTGGGGTCCAAAGAATCACATCGTGTTATAAACGGATCGCGTTAGAAATAATGTGCAATTGTATGCGTTGTACAATAAAGTATTTAAGACACCAATAATCGTGTTGTAAAGTATTCCTAAATACGAAAATTGGGAGCCACGCTTGCATGGCGCTATAAGCGGATTCGCGTTGTAACGGATCGCGTTATAACGGGGTTGAGCTGTACCACTTCAAATAGAATAAAAGGAGACTATATTCACCCTTTGGGGTTTATCAGGTGCAAACAAATTGTATCAGCAATTTATTATTGTATGTTTTTAGGACTGTTATTATTATAAGCTCAATTATTCTCAAACACTAAAAACTATACTGGGAAATATATATTTTTTTCTCGTTCATTTTTTTTTTGCAGCACCAGAGTGTCTGTTTGAGAATTAAGTTAATGCTTAGGTTATTTTAATTATTGTTGTTTAAATTGTGTTCAAGCTTGAAGAAGGTGTTTCTCATATATATAGGAACTTTTTATTAAATTACATTTGATATTTTGTATCTGCATATTGTTGTGTCCTTGGGAATCCTGGTACAAACTGCTTCTGGGGAACTGAGGTTCTCAATATTACCATCGTTTCATGCGCTGGGGCGTATGTTATCTTTCTTTCTACTATTTTTCTTTAGGGAACTGAGAATCCTCTATCATCCACCTGAACAGAAGAAAGCAAACCTATTAATTGTATATAGGTCCCACCCATTACATTGTAGATTATTTCAATCAGCGCCTTCATCTTTTTCCTTCTCTCCCTACTTACCACTTGGATTGTAAGCTCTTCGGGGCAGGGACTCCTTTTCCTAAACTATGTATGAAGTGCTTATTCCTAGTATGTCACATGTATTACTGCTATAAAGCACTATGTACATGGATAGCGGTATATTAGTATTTTTATACAGGAGTTCTTAGGAACCCTTGGGTTCCCCGGGCAGCAGTAAAGGGTGCCCTGCAATTTTCAGGTGATTTGAAAATTGTATCAAATACAGAAGAATTTACAATGCATCTGATCTCAGACGCGCTATTAGAGAGGGTCGGGGTTCCTTACAATGCATCTGATCTCAGACGCGCTATTAGAGAGGGTTGGGGTTCCTTACAATGCATCTGATCTCAGACGCGCTATTAGAGAGGGTTGGGGTTCCTTGCAATGCATCTGATCTCAGACGCGCTATTAGAGAGGGTTGGGGTTCCTTGCAATGCATCTGATCTCAGACGCGCTATTAGAGAGGGTTGGGGTTCCTTACAATGCATCTGATCTCAGACGCGCTATTAGAGAGGGTTGGGGTTCCTTACAATGCATCTGATCTCAGACACGCTATTAGAGAGGGTTGGGGTTCCTTACAATGCATCTGATCTCAGACGCGCTATTAGAGAGGATCGGGGTTCCGCAGAATTTCACAATATAATTTCCTTAACCAATAAAAAGGTTAAAAAAAACACTGTGCTTCATAAATAAAGCAGTAGATACCGGTAGTACATGTGGCTAATGATTTCAGGTAAGTACATTATTTTTTTTTGCAGTGCACAAGTCTTATACATCACTCCCTCTGTCCAGTCATATATTATGCCAGTGCTTGGCTTGCTGTGCTGTGGTCCTATATCCATATTACAAGCCAGTGCCTGGGCCAGAGAGACGCCTGTGTAACAGAGCAGCGATGAAGGTGACTCAGAAGAAAAGCATCAGAAAGTAGCTTATTTAAATGTTCTCTAAACATAAGGGAAGATAAATGTGCAGCTCCGGGCTAGCGGTGAGCGAGAGGTGGACACGTTTTATTGCTTTCATATCTGTGCTTTCCACTCATTTATTTCCAATCTATTATTAGGCTGTTTATTGTAATTAAATGTTGGTCAACGTGGTGAGGAATTACTGGATTTGCCGAGATACAGTTACAAAAAAATAATAATTACACAGCGGACACAGAGAAGGGATTTATTGCGCAGATTATGGCAGATTTTCCTGCAAACTGCTCAGTTATTCAAACTGCAGATGCTTTAACACCGTGAGTGCCACAGGGGGTACCAAGGAGCACTAATGCAGTATGATTGTTCCAAATGTGTAGGTTATGGGCCAAATGAAGCTGGTTGGGGCAGGGAAAATGTCCCGATGTCTGGGACCGGGGAAATGTCCCGATGTTTGGGACAGGGAAAATGTCCCGATGTCTGGGACAGAGGAAATGTCCCGATGTTTGGGACAGAGGAAATGTCCCGATGTTTGGGACAGAGGAAATGTCACGATGTTTGGGACAGAGGAAATGTCCCGATGTTTGGGACAGGGGACATGTCCCGATGTTTGGGACAGAGGAAATGTCACGATGTTTGGGACAGAGGAAATGTCCCGATGTTTGGGACAGGGGAAATGTCACGATGTTTGGGACAGAGGAAATGTCCCGATGTTTGGGACAGAGGAAATGTCCCGATGTTTGGGACAGGGGGAAATGTCCCGATGTTTGGGACAGGGGAAATGTCCTGATGTTTGGGACAGGGGACATGTCCCGATGTTTGGGACAGGGAAAATGTTCCGATGTCTGGGACAGAGGAAATGTCCTGATGTTTGGGACAGAGGAAATGTCCCGATGTTTGGGATAGGGGAAATGTCCCGATGTTTGGGACAGGGGAAATGTCCCGATGTTTGGGACAGGGGAAATGTCCCGATGTTTGGGACAGGGGAAATGTCCCGATGTTTGGGACAGGGGGAAATGTCCCGATGTTTGGGACAGGGGAAATGTCCCGATGTTTGGGACAGGGGAAATGTCCCGATGTTTGGGACAGGGGAAATTCCCATGTTTGGGACAGGGGAAATGTCTCGATGTTTGGGACAGGGAATGTCCCAAGTTTGGGACAGGGGAAATGTCCAGATGTTTGGGGACAGGGAAATGTCCGATGTTTGGGACGGGGAATGTCCCGATGTTTGGGACAGAGGAATGTCCGATGTTTGGGACGACAGAGGAAATGCCCAGATGTGTTGGGACAGAGGAAATGTCTGATGTTTGGGAAGCAGGAACATGCCGATTTTGGGACAGGGGAAAGTCCGATGTGTGGGACAGGGAAAAGTCGAGTTGGACAGGGGAAATGTCCCGATGTTGGGACAGGGGACATGTCCCGAGTTTGGGACAGGGGAAAAGGTCCCGCGATGTTTGGGACAGGGGAAATGTCCCGATGTTTGGGACAGGGGGGAAAGTCCGATGTTTGGGACAGGGGAAATGCCGATGTTTGGGACAGGGGAAATGTCCGATGTTTGGACAGGGGAATGTCCCGATGTTTGGGACGGGAAATGTCCCGTGTTGGGACAGGGGAAATGTCCCGATGTTCGGACAGGGGAAATGTCCCGATGTTTGGGACAGGGGAAATGTTCCGATGTTTGGGCAGGGGGAAAGTCCCGATGTTTGGGACAGGGAATGTCCCGATGTTTGGGACAGGGGGAAATGTCCCGAGTGGGGACAGGGGAAATGTCCCGATGTTTGGGACCGGGGAAATGTCCGATGTTTGGGACAGGGGAAATGTCCGAGTGTTTGGGACAGGGGGGAAATGTCCCGATGTTTGGGACAGGGGAATGTCCCGATGTTTGGGACAGGGGAATGTCCCGATGTTTGGGACAGGGATATGTCCCGATGTTTGGGACAGGGGAAATGTCCCGATGTTTGGGACCGGGGACATGTCCCGATGTTTGGGACAGGGAAATGTCCCGATGTTTGGGACAGGGAAATGTCCCGATGTTTGGGACAGGGAAATGTCCCGATGTTTTACATGAGTTTAGATGTCTGTCCGGAATGTCCAACTACTTAGATGCCCAGAGGGAGGACAGAGAAGAGAGAGAGAGAACGAGAGGCAGGTCACCTCTCACGCTCAATGGTGACTGGTGGAGAAATGGGTATGTGTTTCATTGGATTGTAATAGTGCTGATCGGGGCACTGTCTCACGGAAACTGTCACTGAAGTTAAAAGGCGTTTCTGTACGATAGTGCTCTTTGGCATTATGCATGTATGCATATTTGTATTGATATAGCACCCACAGTGTACTCAGCGCTTTACTAAAGAGACAGGAAATGATAATACAATAAATGCAAGAAACAACATCAGGAATAGGAAAAGTCAGTCCCTGCCCCGGAGAGCTTACAATCTAAGTGGAATGTTGGGAGAGTAAGGCCTCGTCCATGGTAAGTGCTTGCTTGCTGAAGCGTGCTGAGGGGCGCTGCCGCTCAGCACTGAGCCCCTACAGCCGCAACTAAAGCGGCTTTAGTAGGGGCTCACCTACGCTTCCGCAAGCGCGCGGAAGCGCAGGTCTTAGCAGATTTTAAAAAGCCCCCGCTTGCCGGAGCGCAGGGCCGGTCACGCGCCACTGGCCCGCCACCGGCCCGCCCCCTGACGGCGCGCAGGGCAAGCAACCGCAAGGCCAGGGAAAGCACCCGCTTTCCCTGAGCCTCAGCGCGCCTCAGCACGCCAGCGGGGAGCCTGGCCGAGGCCTTACAGAGACAGCAGGTGAGGGAATAAGTGCAGTATGTGGCAGTGCCTGGCCTTGATGGTGGGTAAGTGCAGTAGATGGCAGTGCCTGGCCTTGATGGTGGGTAAGTGCAGTAGATGGCAGTGTCTTGCCTTGATGGTGGGTAAGTGCAGTAGATGGCAGTGCCTGGCCTTGATGGTGGGTAAGTGCAGTAGATGGCAGTGCTTGGTCACAATGGTTGGGTAGGAGCGACTCTGGGTGTGGGACAGTAGCAATGAGTCTGAGCTATTGGGATGCTTATGAAAGACTTCTAGAGATGATAACTCCAGTTTGGTGCTATAACCCCTGATGTGCACAGACATGCCAACGGTTGTTGACGTCCCGCGGGCAGCCCTGACTGGGGTACACTCTCAGTGCTCTGTAGAATTTGCTGTATTACAGAATGGCATGTGTTTTATCCCTGATACATCAGCATTTTCCCACTGATATGCTTTTTTTTTTTGGTCCCCAAATGTCTCTAATTTTAGTCCTCGGAGGGTTGACACCCCAGGGTTATGCCGATGTTTTTAAAACATGCTTCTGCTTCAGCACTTTATGGGGGCAATGAGGCATCCAGTAATGCCTCCGCAAAGCACCCTCTCCCCGGCACCGCACAGGTTAACCAATCCCACTTCCCAAAGCCAGCCTTTCCCAGGTTTTGTCACGTAATTAATCCTCGCTCAAATAAACGGACTTATTAAAATTCCATTAGTCCGACAGCTCGCAAATAAAGCCTCCTGCCGATTTAGGCAATTTCTTTTTAACCGGCTCGTACTTTGCAAATGATGTGGGCTTTAATGTCATTGCGTTGGCTGCTACATGTTCCCGTCACCTTCGTAGCAGCTTTGTTTGCAGACACTTGGACGGATCCTACATCGTCCGGGCCCCGGGGGGGGGGGGGGGGGGGGGGGGGAGAAGAAGCTAGAACCAAACCGGATCAGATCGTCCCAGCGCGACTCGCAGCAAAGTGCGGCAGGGATTTACGTCCAAAGTGCGGGGAGCATGTGCAGGACCATACTCCATACTAATGTATACTCCGTCCCACAGTGAGCAGCCACTTTACCTTTTGTTTCAACATTGTGCTTTATTCCCTCTAGAGTGTAAGCTCTCCGGATCAGGGTCTCATAACCTTCTGTATCTGTTTGCGCTTTTCTGTCCTTATTCAGTATGTCACTTTGTTTAAGTAATAATAATAATACGCTTTTCTCCCAATGGGACTCAGAGCGCGTCACAATCACAGCGCGCGGTGCGCAGCACATAGGAATGTTACAGGCACATTCCCTGCCCTGCAGAGCTTACAATCTATGTTGTTGGTGCCTGAGGCACAGGGGGATAAAGTGACTTAGAGTCACAAGGAGCCGACCCCGGGAATTGATCCAGGTTCCCCTGGCCCTCCTCCCATTGTACCACGCCCCGGAATATGTAGGCGCTTTACAAATTAACGCTAAGAAGAATGTGCTTTACAAGGCATTGCTGTCCCCTCTGGCCAGGAAGGGGTTAACAAACGCCAGTTTATTGTCACCGCGCTGTCAGTCGACACGGAGCGATATAAAGGTATTCCCCAATCCCCAGGGACTATAACATTTACAGATGTATATTGCAGGAGTGATACCCCACGAGAAAATATGTTAATAATTACTGGGAGGTGACAGCAGCTGTCATTAGCCATAAATATGTCCCCTTAGCTCGTAGGCGCTTTAAATTGATGCTAAATGAATCATTTTGATAATATTTCTCATCATTGTATTAGATGTAGCAAAAGTAATCGCACCCGCTCACAGCGCAGAGCATTGCGGTATAACGCAGAATATCGCACCCGCTCACAGCGCAGAACATTGCGGTATAACGCAGAATATCGCACCCGCTCACAGCGCAGAACATTGCGGTATAACGCAGAATATCGCACCCGCTCACAGCGCAGAACATTGCGGTATAACGCAGAATATTGCACCCGCTCACAGCGCAGAGCATTGCGGTATAACGCAGAATATCGCACCCGCTCACAGTGCAGAACATTGCGGTATAACGCAGAATATCGCACCCGCTCACAGTGCAGAACATTGCGGTATAACGCAGAATATCGCACCCGCTCACAGCGTAGAATACCTCGGTATAACGCAGAATATCACAGCAGTGATAATGCAGAATATTGCGATATAATGCAGACTATCACAGCAGTGATAATGCAGAATATCGCACCCGCTCACAGCGCAGAATACCTCGGTATAACGCAGAATATCACAGCAGTGATAACGCAGAATATCGCACCCGCTCACAGCACAGAATACCTCGGTATAACGCAGAATATCACAGCAGTGATAACGCAGAATATTGCAATATGATGTCTCTAATCTCTAATCTACTAATACGTTGTTCTGGTTAACCTTTGGCCACTTTTCTTAATCCAGAGTATGCCTGGGACACATGCGGAGGACAGTCTGAACCTCCGAAATTTACTGGTTCCAGCCAAAACGGACAGGAAATAGCCAAACAAAACCTGCAGAATTTGGTTTTAGATCAGGGTTGCTCAACTCAAGCCTGCAAGTGCTACCAACAGGTCAGGTTTTCAGGATATCCCAGATTCAGCACAGGTGGCTCAATCAGCCCCTGTTTTCAGCACAGGGGCCTCAATCAGTCCCTGCTTTTTCAGCACAGAGGGCTCAATCAGCCCCTGCTTCAGCACAGGGGGCGCAATCAGTGGCTCAGTCTGATTGAGCCATCTGTGCTGAAGCAGGGATATCCTGCAAATCTGACCTGTTGGTGGCCTTTGAGGACTGGAGTTGCCGACCCCTGTTTTAGATATTTCTTTGGAGCAAAGCTGCCCCCAGGGAATTTCTCAGTTTGACATTGCTAAATTAAAACCGGGGCAAACAGCTGGTTTGGTTTGATTTTCATCTTCTTGCAAGGATAGAAGTTTAAGCCTTCTGGGCTTTGAGGATCACAGTCGTGCACCCAAGGGTGCCTGACTGCATTCAGGATTCTGCCCTTCTAAGTAATATATAGGTCTGTTACACTGCACACGTTTAATGGCTGCAGTATTGTTATTGTATCTCCTGCTCTGTGGGAATCTCTTAATACTGCAGATGAATGATTAGAGAAAAAAGAAAGCAGGAGTGTTACTTATCGAGCAGGCAGGGGAGCCCCAGGCACCAAAATGCCTCATTTAAAGGATTTTCATATATATATGTAACAGGGTATGTCTTTTCTGGCTATCTTTCCCCAACCTGTTATGTAAATCCTGCTAGCTGCATGCTGTAAGGGGTTAATCTGTGGGCCACCACATTCCAGCTACTACCGTGGACCCTGCTGTGGCCCGTGGGCCCTACAACTGCCGGTCCTGTCTACTATGATGGTACCAACGGTCCCTGGCCTGGGATCCGTACCTACCGACGTCTCAGAGGGTAAGTTGACTGCCCCAGGGGTGTCGGGTGTGAGTCCCCAGTTGACCACGGAGCAATGTAGCTCCATATGCATGGTCGCCCGGGCGACTGGCTCGCCCCGGCATCGCGTCCTGGCGGAGGATGTCCCCACCCGAGGAAGAAGAGGAACTCTACCGGGTGGAAGCTGTGGAGAAGAGCCCACACCTTACCTGCTGCCCGGAGAGGAGTTCCAGTTCCACCGCGTCCATCCTGGAGCCTGCGGAGGTTCCAAAACATCCTAGAAGCTCCGTGACCCCTGATGACGTCGGTGCTGTTGCTGATCCTATGACGGAGAAGGAAGGAGTCGCTGTAAAGACTCTACTGGTCGCCGAACATGTGGAAGCAAACAATGTTCCTTACCTGCGGATGGGTGAGACTTCCCCTCTTTCCCTCCAACAGGAATCCGGAGTGGCCTAAACCGATGCGGAGCCACTAGGCGGAGCCCTGTTTGGAGAGTGGCCCGGTGACCTACTTCCGGTTCAACTGGAAGTGACGGACTCACTGGAGTCATTGAACTTGAGCCAGACCAGTGCTCTCGCGAGACTGTCGCAGGACATTGATGTCACAAAGATGGCGTCTGTAGCAGTCCATATTGTTTCTGACCCACCGCTGGCTCCCACAGTGGTGGAGTTGGAACTCTTACCGCCTGGAGCCCCTTGTTTTGTGGTACAATAGTGGACCACTGGTGGGAAAAAGGTATATTTTCCCCTGAAGAATCGGCTGAGGCTCTCCGTAAGAGAGAGGGAGAAATTTATCTGGGTGTCAGAACACTTAAGGGCCCTTCTATTCTGTACTGGGTTTTGTGAGGGGGTGGGGTTGTCCCGAGAAGGAGCAGTTATGATGAGAAAGGGCTGGGCTATGATGTGAGGGGCAGAATTGTGATGTGAGGGGGTGGGGTTATGATGAGAAGGAGCTGGGTTATGATGTGAGGGGGCTGGGTTATTATGTGAGGGGATGGGGTTGCCCTAAGAAGGGGCTGGGTTATGATGTGAGGGGTGGGGTTGCCCTGAGAAGGGGCTGGGTTATGATGTGAGGGGGCAGGGTTGTCCAAGAAGGGGCTGCGTTATGATGTAAGGGGGCGGGGTTATGGCAAAATGTGGTGGCATTATAATGCAATTGGGCAGACGAGACGCAAGGGGCGGAGTTTAGGACTTCTGACATAGTAACAAGACAACATATGTGTAGGGGAGTATATAATTTTCCTGGCTTTAAAGGTGGTAAAATCCCATAGGTAACCATGCGACATGGGTGTGAAAAAGAAGGCTGGCTAGTTATTTGAAATCTATTGGGAAAACTGATAAGTATAAGACAGCAATCCTGAACTACAAGATGGCGACCCCACTGAAGGCTCTTCTTGAATGTTAAAAGGGCATTACAACCTAGTGGCTCAATTATTATTTAACAAAATGTAATTAGTTTGTGTAATTAGCTTCCTTAGGCCTTGGCCATAGTGCCAATGTGTATGTGCATAGTGCGCGTGAGTGGCAAGGCGACCGACGTGTGGCGAGACAGGCGAGTTCGTTTTTGTCGCGCGGTGTCCAAGTGACGTGAGCGGTTCGCCAAATGAGGGCGAACCAGCTCCGTGACAACACGGCCGCTTCACCCCGACACGCCTCCCCGTCCCCTCTGCTGCAGGACAGAAATTTCTCCCGCTGCAGGCGAGCATGACGCCGCACGAACGGTCGCGCACACGCATTCACTATTGACAAGGCCTTAAAAAAAAAAATGTCTTCACCTTTTAAAGCCGCATATACACGTTTATCTCATAATGTTCGCATCTTGCCTCCCACTTTTTTTTTAAGTTGCTTTAATAGTTCAAATGTAGATTTTCTTAAGCTCCAGCTGCTGTAACTGATAGAAGGCTCCGGGGAGAACTTAATTTTAACCTGTACAAGTACACACGTGTGAAAATAGTAATCCAGTGAGAGATGTCTTCCCCCGTGAGAAAGCTGGTAATAACCTTTGCTATAGCAATAAGCTTGGGCAGTAAATACGCTTGATACAGTATGTTTTGTCCAAAATATTGAACTAAATGACCCATACTTATGAGAACAGAAAACATATAAAAATAAACAAAATAATGCGTCATTGGATGTGCTTTGGGACTTCTTTGTTCACAGTTGGACACAGACAGACACCAGATTGGCTGAGTTAAGAGCCATATTGTACACAGTGGCTCTCAGTGGAGAGAGGATGGTCCTCTGTTTACCTCCACAATGTCCCTTCTCCGAGTCCTCCAACTTGGCATCATTTTAGGCTTCTGAAGTTTCGTCAGCAACAACAGGCTCTATCGTTCCACCATCTGCAGAGCAGGATGGGAGGGGAAACCGCAAGTTCACACTAAGGCAGAGGCATTTGCATAATCCCAACAGACTCCCATGGTGCACTGCAACCCGAGAATGGAAGAAGGAAACCAGCTGAAACTTCCAGGGATGTTAATTTGAAACATTATGAGGTGGCCCCAGCCCCCCGGAGCCTTGAAACGGCACACAAAAGAGGGTCTTTTCTTGTTTGCAAGGTGGTGACAGGGAGGGCCAGAGTGTATCCTGGGTAGTAGCCATGCGGAATATCATAAACACAACCACTTCACCACCAGAGGGACCAGCAACAAAATGGTGCTAACCACTGGGTATCATCCAATTGGTCGGTCGCAGGATAATATTATCCGGGCCTTTTTGTTGGTTGTTCTTTTCTTGTCCATGATTACAATGGAGAGAAGGATCCCAATATGGAGGCGGCCATTTTAACTGTGAAGACGACAGCCTCCGGGGAAGTGAATGTAGATAAATCCACCGCCTCACAATTGGCACGATATCTGGCCACTTGTTAGAAGGGGTGGGGGGGGACAAATTACCTCACCGCTTGCAAAACTTTCATCGTAGGGTGCACCTCTGCAAATTCCTAACTCGTCCGGTTTCTCTGTGGCCACAACGCTAAGCAGATGCACGGATAGCGAAAGAAGGTCAACATAGCCGGGTGCTGAGAAGCGTATGTTTAAAGGAGTAATCCAAAGGGGCGATTTGTTTGTGCTTTTTTTAACATAGGGTTGAAGCTGGGGGTCTCTGGTGCTGAACCCCCTTTCATTTCAGCTCCGGGGACCCCCTGCATCTAGAGATATTGACCTCCGTAGGGGGTGCCGGTATCTCTCTGCGTTTTAAAAAAGGTCCGGCGTGACGCGGGCGAACAGGAAGCCGCACCTGATGACATCATGGCTTCCTATTGGCGCGGGAACTCGGAATCTCTGCCATTACGTGAACCCTGCTAACCGAACGGAGCGGCTACTGCAATCCTCTATGGAGGTACGTATCTCCGGAAGCAGGGGGTCTCCGGAGCTGAAATTAACGAGGTTCAGTTCCGGAGCCCCCCCCCCCCCCCCCTGCTTCAATCCATGTTTTAAAAAAATCAGCTTGGATTGCCTCTTTAAAATGTTATGTTACGGTCAAAATAAGGCTTGTTGTATAGGGGCATATTGACTCAGTGGTGCTACACCAAGTGGTGCTTGAAGACAGCCCCTGGCTCCAACCCCTTGATCGAGCTGTTAGGGGTGTTACGGAGTAGCACTGTCTTTTTAAATAGATATTCCTTGCCCATTCCATAAAGCGTCTCCAATCCCCTCTGCTGGGAGCGGCAGAGATGAAAGCAGAGCCCCGGTTGAAGAGGTAACGTTATAAACTGAAGCAATACAAATGTCTTACTGGGTGTGTTCCACTCGGCGATCTCCCGCTGTCTCCGTTAGCACACGGAAAGCTTCTGAAACCCCTCTTTGCAACATGTCGTCCAGGCCACACCAGAAGAAGGGGTTACGGTCTCAATTGAGTGTGCGGTGCAGAAATGTGTTCTGTGTTATATTCCCTGGAAGAACTGATGATATTTAGGATGAGTGAAAAATGAAGCTCAGGAAACCCCACTTTCTTCCCCGGTAATGAATGGATACCCAGGATGGCTTTAAAAAACCCTTCTTGTTTTCATGTCAGATCTGCAGTAGGCCAACTCTGGGTCCCTGTAGGATCAGGGCAGCGGAGTTATCAAAGGCACTTCCTCTACCAGCAAAGCTCCCCGGGTCAGCCAAAGTGCTGAAATGTAACCCTTTGAGATATGGGGGCTGGTACTAGAGGTGAGAGGGGGCTTTTAAAAAATATTTGTAGTGCTCCTATCCAAAAATAGTTCCAGCGCTCCTGATTTGAGAGACCCTACTCTTTCCCAGTCCCAGCACAGAGTAATGCAGAGTGAGGGGTTACAGTATGCGCTCGTTATTGTGAAGGTAGGGGCCCAGAGACCAGTATATTAAAGGTTGAGCCCCGTCTCTGGCCCCTAGATGGATGTATAGGATTGCCTGGACACCCATCTACCTGTGGCTCATGTGGCCAGCATGTGAAGTGTTAAAAGTGATAAGATGTACAGTCAAAGCAATGTATGTGGAGTAATGTTAAATGCATTTCCTTGGTTCCTGGGCATGCTAGGCTGGTAATACAATTAGTTTAGAGGTTCAAGATTAAATGGTGCTCGAGCCGTGGAGTGATCACATGCATAAATAGCAGTATTTCATTTATATATGTAGTCCGGGCTGCTTAGTAACGTATTAATAGGCTTATATAGTGTTGTAGTTTTCAGTAGTACGACGGAAAAAATGCCTAGTGAGACAAACCCAGCACTCACAAGTACAGGCAGTCCTCAGTTATCCAACGGAATCCGTTCTGGAAGTGGCGTTGGATAGTGAAACCGTTGTAAAGTGAGTCCCATGTTAATCAGTGGCGGTGAGCGTTGGATAACGCAGTCAGGCGTCGGATAACGCATTCCGGCGTTGGATACCGGCCCATAGGGTTGCATTGTAAAGCGTTGGATATGCCGTTCGTTGTAAAGTGAAACCTTGGATAACGAGGACTGTCTGTATAGTAGTAAACCTTTCACAATTTTAGAGGAATAGTGCAGGACCATAACAATAAAAAGTGCCAGTACCTTTTTGTTTTCTTCTCAAGCCTTCCGTCCTTTATAGAGTCCAAGCCGGTCAAAGGTGTACTGGTCCGAGGCAACAAGAGTCCGGGGTAAAGAGATGTACTGATCCGAGGCAACGAGAGTCCGGGGTAAAGAGATGGAAAAAAAACGGAGCACCAGTGCGTAAAAAACAAACAATCACGAGGGGACCCCAATAAGAAAAATATTTATTATAGTTTCATGGACCAAGAGATGAAAATCAAAACGCACCACCTACGCGTTTCACGCCACAAAGCGCTTTATCAAGGTGTATTCGTATGTTCGGCTTATTACTCTATTCCTTCCAACTCTAAGCACTGTTAACTGAACAGCAAGTACAGTACTGTGTGTCTATACCTCTATTCCCTCCCACAGGGAATGGCCACTGTAGGGTACGATTGGTAGTCTCTGCCCGGACTTTCTGGTGATGTGAAGATAGTGTAATAGGTGCATGCAGAAGACAATAGAATTTTAATTAATAGAACTCAACACTAGACAATAGAACTCAATTAAAACCAAGAACCTCAAGGTTGATCACCTTGATAAAGCTCTTTTTAGGGTGCATTTTTTTTTATCTCTTGGTCCATGAGATTAAAATAAATATTTTTCTTATTGGGGTGGTCACCTCGTGATTGTTTGTTTTTTACATGTTTGTGCTCCGTTTTCTCACCTCTTTACCCTGGTAATATAATTACCTAGTATGCCCAACCAGGAACCCGGGTTGAGCTGGTTCCATGGGGAGGTAAGGGAGTAAACCCTAAAAGGGTGCTTCAAATTGATGTTTGCTGAAGACCGTTATCACAGTCTTCAAGGCTTTTATGCCGCATTAAAGTTTTTTTGTTGCACGCCGCCGCCAGCCTGGTATTTTTCACTGCAGTGCTCCAACATCTCCCCCTTCCTCTTCACTTACCTGGTTCCATGGGGAGGCTGGAGAAAATGGAGGGTGGGGATGGGCAGTCCTCCTATCTGGGAGACGTTGGTCCGAAAAGTGGACCCATCGTCTGCCCAGACAGAGAGGCACCCATCTTCCCCGGAGATAGCGAACTGGCACTGAGAAAAGGGGGAGGAAGGCGCTGCTCTCATTGGTCGGTTCGTTATTCCAGCCCTCCTTGCCTCAGCCTCCCTGTCACACCCCCAGTCTGGATTGGCCAACAAAGGAGCAATTGGTAGGTTTCATAAAGTCAACAAGTGCACCAACTATACCCTCTCACGGTGGGCAGTGCTGTCACACATTTTGGGGTGGGTTGACTCCTGTGGACACCAGGGTGGTTAGGTGCCCAGGGCACCTCAGTACATTGGGGAAGACCCTACCAGGGTGTTGACAAAGAGGTTGAACAGTGGGGTACAGTGTGGGGCTAAGCCGTGCGAGGTCTGTGTTATATATGCGGTATGGTAGTCTAACTTGCATGTAGTAAATCTGTTATTATATACATCTGTGAGTACTTATTGTATTGGGTTCTGTGAAGGGCACTCTCCTGATCCTTCGCAGGTGGAGGCGCTGTCACCGGACGATCCAGGTACACCCCAGGCTCCCTGGAGCGGAGGTTCAGGCCTCCTGTGAGCCGCAGGCACCACATACACTCAGTAGCCACCACATCTTCCAGAGGATGGGGGAAACAGAGCTACATACGTGTGTGTGTGTGTGTGTGTGTGTGTGTGTGCGTGCGTGCGTGCGTGCGTGCGTGTGTGTGAAAAACTGTACATAATACCGCACTCCTCCCTATAGAAGTTTGCTGCAGGTAAAAAGATAGGCCTTAACATTTGGGCGGGAAAAAGAACGATTCCTGCGCTCCTACCAATTAGCTAAGATAAAATAATAATCTCATGACAAAGGGTATTTTGTGAAACCTTTGGCCAAAGCATTTGTAAGCCTGCATGCCCCGCCAAGTCATAACCGTAATGCAGGTACCTACACTATATATATGTAATAGTTGTCCCATGGACTGGTGAAAAAAGTTTAAAAGCCCTGAAGGGGTTAAATAAAGCATGAGTGGGCCAAAATTCCTCCCCAACGATGTGAGAGACTGATAAATTCATACAGAAAATGATTACTTCAAGTTATTGCTGCTAAAGGTGGTTCTACAAGCTATTGAATCATAAGGTGTACTTAGTTTTTCACACATGGCTTCTCCATTTTGGCTTTATTTTTGTTAAATAAATCATGACACAGTGTAATGGGGACTCAGGATGCTCAGATGCAAAGAAAGATTGTGGTGGTAGGGGACTCCATTATTAGGAAGGTAGATAGGGCAATCTGTTGCCGGGACCGCATGAACCGAACAGTTTGTTGTCTCCCGGGTGCTCGGGTTCGGCACATTGCGGATTGGGTAGACAGATTGTTGGGGGGGGGGGCTGGGATTGACCCGGTGGTCTTGGTACATGTTGGCACCAATGACAAAGTTAGAGAAAGATGGAGGGTCCTAAAAAATGATTACAGGGATTTAGGCCAAAAGCTTAAGGCATGGACCTCCAAGGTAGTATTTTCTGAAATACTACCAGTGCCATGCGCCATGCCATGCGCCACCGCAGGGAGACAGTCAGAGATCAGGGAGGTTAATGCATGGCTAAGAAAGTGGTGTAGGAAGGAGGGGTTTGGGTTTTTAGAGCACTGGGACTCCTTTTCTGAGAGGTGCCATCTATATTCTAGGGACGGATTGCACCTCAATGAAGAGGGATCTTCTGTGCTAGGGGGGAGAATGCTAAAAAGGTTGGAGGAGATTTTAAACTAGGATAGAGGGGGGAGAGGAATGAAACAGATAATGAACTAAATGGAATAGATGAGGATACAAGGTGGTATGGAGGTAGAATGGGGGCAAGTGCAAGTTTGACAAGCAGTGAGATACCCATAGTAAATAGAGATAATACTAGAAAACTTCTAAAGACTAAACCAAGTGGGAGCAGAAAGGAAGGAGCAGATAAGATAATAGTACAGGCTGAAAAAAAACTGAAATGCATGCTTGCTAATGCAAGAAGCCTGACAGATAAAATGGGGGAGCTTGAATTATTAGCTACAAGGGAGCAGTATGATATCATAGGCATTACTGAAACATGGTGGGATGAAACTCATGACTGGACAGTTAATTGAAAGGGGTATTCTCTTTTTCGGAAGGATCGAACAAATAGAAGGGGAGGTGGAGTATGTCTATATGTTAAATCAGATCTAAAATCTATTATAAGGGATTATGTCTATGAAGGGAATGAGGAAAATGTAGAGACCTTGTGGATAGAAATTAGCAGTGGAGGTAAAAGTATAAAGAAAATGTTTGTGGGAATATGCTATAAACCACCAAATATCTGTGAGATTGAGGAAGCTAAAATACATTTGCAAATGGAGAAGGCATCAAAACTGGGTCATGTTTGCATAATGGGGGATTTTAATTATCCAGACATAGACTGGGGCGATGAGATTAGCGTTACAACAAAAGGAAACAGGTTTTTGGGGGTGCTTAAAGATAATTATATGACCCAAATTATTGAGGAACCAACCAGGAGAGGGGCAGTTCTGGAATTGGTCATATCAAACAATGTAGAAGTAATAACAAATATTCAAGTCCTGGAACATTTGGGTAACAGTGATCATAACATGGTCTCATTTGAAATAAATTATCAAAAAACAGATTACTTGGGTTCAACAAAGACTTTAAACTTTAGAAAGGCAGATTTTAATAAACTGAGGTCTAATCTAGTAGTAATACAATGGGATGATGTTTTTGCAGGGAAAAATGTAGAAGATAAATGGGCAGTCTTTAAAACATTGTTAGAAAAGCACACTTATCAGTGTATACCCTTGCGTAATAAGTATAAAAGAAATAAGTCAAAACCAATGTGGCTAAAAAAACAGGTAGGGGAGGAAATGGACAAGAAGAGGAAGGCGTTTAGATTCTTTAAGTCAGAAGGGACAGAGACATCGTATCAGAATTATAAGGAATGTAACAAAAATTGCAAAAGGGCAATTAAATTAGCAAAAATGGATAATGAAAAAAGGATTGCAATAGAAAGTAAGGTCAACCCTAAAAAGTTCTTTAAGTACCTTAATAACAAAAAAACGAGAAAAGAAAATATAGGACCCTTTCAGTGTGAGATGGGTAGGCAGATTATTGGAGATAAGGAAAAAGCAGAGGTATTAAACAAATTCTTTGCCTCTGTGTTTACCAGGGAAGAATCAAGTTCAATAGTAGCGCCACAGGAGGAAGCCACAACCTCCATATTAATGACCAATTGGTTAACTGAGGAAGAAGTTCATAAGCGACTTGAAAAAATTAAAGTAAATAAGGCACCTGGCCCCAATGGCATACATCCAAGAGTTCTCAAGGAGTTAAACTCAGTAATAGCAAAACCATTATATATAATATTCAATGACTCCATTTCCACAGGCTCAGTACCACAAGATTGGCGTAAAGCAGATGTGGTGCCTATATTTAAAAAGGGAGCTAGATCACAACCGGGACATTACAGGCCTGACTTCAATAGTAGGGAAACTACTTGAAGGTTTAATACGGGATAATATTCAGGAATACCTAATGGAAAACAAAATTATTAGTAATAGTCAGCATGGATTTATGAAGGATAGATCTTGCCAAACTAACCTTATTTGTTTCTTTGAGGAGGTAAATAGGAATTTAGACCAGGGTAATGCAGTTGATGTGGTCTACTTAGATTTTGCAAAGGCTTTTGATACGGTTTCACACAAGAGGTTGGTGTACAAAATAAAAAAAATTGGACTCAGTAATAATATATGCACCTGGATTGAAAACTGGTTAAAGGACAGACAACAGAGGGTTGTCATAAATGGAACTTTTTTTAGGTTGGGCTAAAGTCGTGAGTGGAGTACCGCAAGGATCGGTAATGGGACCCCTGCTTTTTAACTTGTTTATTAATGACCTTGAGGTTGGGATCGAGAGCAAAGTCTCCATCTTTGCTGATGATACTAAATTGTGTAAGGTAATAGAATCAGAACAGAGAAGGACTTGGAGAGACTGGAAACGTGGGCAGGTAAATTGCAAATGAGGTTTAATACAGATAAATGTAAGGTTATGCATTTGGGATGCAAGAATAAAAAGGCGACTTACAAATTAAATGGAGATATATTGGGGAAATCCTTGATGGAGAAGGATTTAGGAGTGCTTGTAGACAGCAGGCTTAGCAATAGTGCCCAATGTCATGCAGTAGCTGCAAAGGCAAACAAGATCTTATCTTGCATCAAACGGGCAATGGATGGAAGGGAAGTAAACATAATTATGCCCCTTTACAAAGCATTAGTAAGACCACACCTTGAATAGGAGTACAATTTTGGGCACCAATCCTAAGAAAAGACATTATGGAACTAGAGAGAGTGCAGAGAAGAGCTACCAAATTAATAAAGGGGATGGACATTCTAACTTATGAGGAGAGGCTAGCTAAATTAGATTTATTTACATTAGAAAAGAGGCGTCTAAGAGGGGATATGAAAACTATGTACAAATATATTCAGGGACAATACGAGGAGCTTTCAAAAGAACTATTCATCCCACGGGCAGTACAAAGGACTCGGGGCCATTCCTTATGGTTGGAGGAAAGTAAATTTCACCAGCAACAAAGGAAAGGGTTCTTTACAGTAAGGGCAGTTAAAATGTGGAATTCATTACCCATGGAGACTGGGATGGCAGATACAATAGATTTGTTCAAAAAAAGGTTGGACATCTTTTTAGATAGGAAAAGTATACAGGGATATACCAAATAAGTATACATGGGAAGGATGTTGATCCAGGAATTAATCCGACTGCCAATTCTTGGAGTCAGGAAGGAATTCATTTTTCCCCTTAATGGGGTTTTTTGTTTGCCTTCCTCTGGATCAATAAGTAAGTATAGATATAGGATAAAGTATCTGTTGTCTAAATTTAGCATAGGTTGAACTTGATGGACGTACGTCTTTTTTCCACCTCATCTACTATGTAACTATGTAACTATGTAACTATGTAATATGTCATGTGTTGTTGTTCATCTGAGGTTGTATTTACCTCATTTTTAGACCTGCTAAGGAACAGGTGATGTTATTATGTCCTGATATGTAAAACCATAGAATTCAAAGAGGGTGTACTTTCTTTTTCACACGACTGTATATACCACACGTGCGTGGAACCACACAATGGGACACAACTACAACAAGACTTTGTTATACAACAGATTTTATATACATTAACTGGGAAGCAGGGTCCTCGTGATCCTTAGAAACCGGATCACCACATACAGATCACAATACTTCTCAGTACGTTTCACATAAGAGCGGGTGTGTGTGTTAGTGTCAACTCAAGAAGCCTCCTAATCCTGGGTATTCAGGCCTATATTTGCGGTGCCGCCACACCGTTGGAGCTCGTGTTTGTAACCGGGTGTAGCTGGCATGTACTTCGCAAAGGTGGCTTCCTGTGACTACCGGCGGGTCCCCTCTGTTGGCGGCCTCTCCTCCTGACATCGGCTGCTCGGCCATTCGGCTCTTTAAGCTGCTCTTCGTCCTTTCATCAACTGCGCTCTCACTCGCGCGGGACGGTTGCAAGTTCTGTCCCACCAGTCGTTCTAGATCGAGCCCATGCAGATCTGTCCCCGTGTCATGGCCGCCCAACTTTTAAAGCTCCTCTGCCTCTTAGTCCCTCCTTCTTCAGCAGCCTCTCAACTGGCTCATCATAGTCACATGTCCATTGGGGAGGAACCTGCTAGGGGGCAGCGTGCATGTGTTGCTTGCCATACACAGGGGTTACATACATATATATATATACATAGTTACATACATATATATGCAAAGTGAAAAATACTTTTGTATAACGTCGGACACCCAATTACTGCAAGATCCACAGACGCAATGCAAAGGACACCCAAGATGATAATCGAGTCTTAAAGTAGAGACACAGAATTTCCTCTATCTCTGTTCCTTCTCACAGGGACTGTCCATTTTCTATACCACTACTCCTTGTGCTAACCCTCCCCCCTCCCCTCTGCTTTTCACTTTCCTCTCGGTCTGCCCCTGTCCCATCTTTGTTCCATATTCTTCAGGCTGTTACTGTCCCATTCTGTCCTTTAGACCTTGCCACCAATACCCCCTTCTTATCGTGACTGCCCCTTTTCCTCTGTCACTGCCTCCTGTCCTTAAAACCCTCACAGTGACTGTCCCTTTAGTCTGTCACTGTCCTCATGAATCTACTGTACCTATTCTCTCACCTCAGGCAGGGTCAGTTGATAACTAAGAAAACAAAAATCAATCTTATTGCCTCCTCTTTCCAGAGAAGCCGCAACGCCAGTGAAATCGTGTCCAGCAATGTCTAATCTCCAAACCATTGTGGGTTTGGTCCAAGCTACAAGCCAAGCTTAACATGTCCAGGTTAGAGGTTACCCACATCTTAAAAACAGTGATCCCCGGCAGAGCTGCAAAGTAACATACTGTACACAAGTGTGTCATTGTGACACCGACACTTTCTAGGGAATCAGTGCGGTGACTCATTCCTCTTTACATGAGGCTGCAAATAGCTGGTTATGTGGATAAATCACCAATGCCACCCAGTGATTTTACCAACGGCAATAAATTATTCTTACACAGTGCTGAGAATGTTGGGCAAGACACAGGCTCCACGTGTCACTGTTACAAAGAGCTTACAATCTATTTTTTGGGTGCTGAGATATATAGTGAGGTCCAAGGTCACACCGAGTTGTCCTTGGACTCCTACTTCAAGGTCAGTATCTTTTCCAGTAGGTACTTCTTTTTCCTACCCTTACTGTGGGTCTCTTCCAAGCATACGACTTTTTGAGAGCAATTCTTTTATTTGACATAGGATTGAAGCAGGGGGTCTCCGAAGCTGAACCCCCTTATATTCAGCTCTGGGGACCCCCTGCTTCCGGAGATAGACCTCGGTAGGGGGTGACGGTATCCGCTCGGCTAGCAGGGTTCATGTAACGGCGGCTTTTCAAAGCTCCCGCACCCTGCGGGCCAATAAGAAGCCGCGATGCCATCAGGTTTGGCTTCCTATTGGCCCGCGTGACGCAGGAGTTTTAAACCCCAGCTAGAGCTGCTGCTGGAACCCCCTACGGATGCCTGTCTCTCTGGGTGCAGGGGTTCCCCGGAGCTGAAATTAATGGGGTTCGGCTCCGGAGACCCCGTTTCAATAGTACGTTAAAAAAAATCGCCCCTTGGATTGCGCCATCAAAACTAATGTTGAAAGTTACCCCAAACAACCCAGTTTATTGCCTATGCGATTGGTCCGTAATAATTATTGCCTATGGGCAATAATGTTGTGCGTCTTTATAGAAGGAAAGTGGAGTGCTAGTGTGGGTTTTGTTACCCAGGGTATATAATATATATATATATTTATTATCCAGGTATTTATTATAATATAAATAATAGATCCCAGATCACATTAGGATAAAAAAAAAAAAACAATACAGAAGACCAAACAGCTGATCTCCTGCTTTGAATGTCGAAACGACTATATGAATAGGAAGAAAGTAGAGACAGTCACACAGCACCACACGATTAAACTCAAGAAGCAGTGTCAATATGAAAGGGTGCACAGGGGCGGGGGACAGGAACCCACAAAGTCCCCAAAAATATAGATTAGGAAAAATAGCACGGTTGTAAAGAGAACACACGAAAACAAGAAATTGCTGTTGCTTAGATCTTATTGGGAATGGATTTGTGGATAAACACCACACAGAAATAGTGGCCCCGATGTTACAGGGCCGTCTCCGATCACTCCTTGGCGACTCAGGGACATCGTGCTATAGCCGCACATATTGATATTTAGTCTGACCTTCCCGGCCTGTTTTACCCAATGCAGAAACCCAGAGACAAAATACTAACAGTGTGAGCCGCCCGGCACAGCGAGGGTCAGCCCCAGGACGCAGAACGATGAACACAGTCCATTGATACTTCATTACGAGCGGCCCTGTCACAGAAGGTGGTCTCGCGCTGTGTGTTGCTCTTTCTCCACTGCCCGGCAGAACCTGTGCATGTGCGAGATTCCATGTAAACATCGGCGTGTTCAGGAGGCCCGCTGTGCTGTGAGCATAACAGGTCCGAATGGTTACTCGGCAGTGTTGTATATTTGTTGGTGCGGGGATAAGTATGATTGGCAGCTGTCACTAGATCATGCTTGCGGCTCAGCTGTAGGTTTCTGTAAACTGTAGTAAAAGTGCATTGACTTAAAACTGATGTGAAGGCAGATTGTAGTAATACTCAGTCTGTAAATGTCCAGCATTTATGTTTTGCATTTTAGGCTTTAAGCCCTTCATTGACAGAGGTGCCTGCAATTCACAAAGTACATACACACACAGACACACATATATACACACACACACAGACACACATATATACACACACACACAGACACACATATATACACACACACACACACACACACACACACACACACTGTACAGTATATAGGCACCTCTGCTGGTGTTTTGGTTGTAAAAAAAAATAATAAATGGGAATTTTGTATTGCTTGAACTCGATTGATTTAGGATTTTTTTTTACCCATTTCAGATGGAAAAACTATAATCAGGGAACTTTCATCAAACTTTTTTTTCTAAATGTTTGCAGGTCTTTTGTTTGTCAGCGCGACAGTTCACCAAGTTTTGTTACAAACAAACAAAAGAAACCGGGAATGATTATTTCATGGGTTTTGATTCGAATTTTGAAAACACGCTAATGTATTTGGTTATTATGGAAAGAATAAATGTTTTTAAATAATTAAAAAATGTTCATACTGGTCCGATTTGCCACCTGCGCTTATATTTGCCCCTTTAACCCTTTGAGTGCCGTCGGGTTCCGCAACACCAGCGTGATACGACCCCTCCGCCACTCGCCATCAGCGACACACAGAACGTGATTTCCCCGGGGAAAAAACAGCAAGAACTTGATGATGTAGCCACTGGTGCCCTTTGCGTGCCAGGCCCCACTGACGTCTCAAGGGCGCCCAAAGGGTTAATATCAAATAATACAATTAGATTGTAAGCTCTTCGGGAGCAGGGACTCCTTTTCCTAAATGGTACTTTTGTGTCTGAAGCCCTTCTTCCCATTATGTGTTATTTATATTATTTGCTGTTTATATGATTATGTCCTGTGTATTACTGCTGTAAAGCGCAATGTACATTAATGGCGCTACATAAAGACATACATACATACATACATACATACAAATAACTAATGCCTTTATGCCCCATTTTATCCCCAAATCCTCGTGCAGGATATTTTGAGCCATATATCCCACTGTTAAAAGTCTTAGGTACAAAATAACAATATCGGAGACAAGGCAGGCTCCTGTCCGCACACCTCGGAAAGAGCTCGTAAAACAGCAGGTCGGAACTTGGCTTCGGCGCAAAGTAGACCAAAAAAAAAAAAAGAGAAGAAATCGGCTGGAAGACCCCAATTGGAAAACACGCACGTGTGAAGGCGAAATCCCACCCAAAGCCTTGGAAATGATGCCAACTCAACGCGTTGAACTGGAAAGAGGCCAGGACAGAACACTGAATGTTCTTTTGAAGGAAAACCCATAAACGGTTCAAACAATGAGTCAATACGTGCTTTTTATGTCCCCCAATGGCTAAGCATAGATTATTTGTACTTGGCCTCAGAGCAGATACATGAATTCCTTCAAAAGGTTGCAGAGCAGAAGGTGGAACGAGAGTCAACATACAACGGTGGATGGAAACGTCCTATTCTTACCACGGGTTAGGTGGGAGACTAGTGTACCCGCTCTGGGGTTTGTCTTGGCTTTCGTTTGGAAAAATAACACAGGAAACCCTCATATGTTATATTACTGGAACTCCAGGCCAGGAGTGTTACAGTAATTATGGGACGCCAGTTTGGTGACGTTTCAGGAAAAAAACTGGGCTGGAAGAAATCTCCTTGCATAAATATTATGTATATATGTATATCTTTATTTATATTGCGCTGCTGCAACAAGTAGGGTTGCCAGGTGTCCAATATTGACCCGGACTATCCTGTATTTGGACATTTTGTCCAGTAAAAAATTAGATGTACTGTAGTACTGGGCATGTGTGTGTATACCGGTATTACCTCTCTGGGCGTGTATGTGTATACAGGTATTACCTCTCTGGGCGTGTATGTGTATACCGGTATTACCTCTCTGGGCGCGTATGTGTATACTGGTATTACCTCTCTGGGCGTGTATGTGTATATCGGTATTACCTCTCTGGGTGTGTATGTGTATACCCGTATTACCTCTCTGGGCGTGTATGTGTATACCGGTATTACCTCTCTGGGCGTGTATGTGTATACCGGTATTACCTCTCTGGACATGTATGTGTATACCGGTATTACCTCTCTGGACATAGTGACCTGACCGGGTTGGGGGGGGCTGCGGGATTTCCCGAGCAGGGAGAGAGCAGGGCTTTTGCTAGGGGGCTGGGTAGCTTCCTCCATCCAGATTGGCTGAATTACCCAGCAGCAGCCAATCAGAATGAGGTGTCAGGAGCCTGGAGTTGGGGCCAAGGAGAGAAGGAAACAGCATGGAGTGGAGAGAGGTGTGTGTCGAGCGCGTCGCACCTTTCACCATTGTGTCCAGTATTTTTGGAGAAGCTACCTGTCAACCCTAGCAACAAGGCACTTGGAACCGAAACAAGGCGGCAAGCAGTTACACAGACCCTAACCCACTTCTGTGCCTGCAATGCGGATCTGTTTCGTTTAGTTTCTATGGCAGGAAAGTTATCATATGGCTGAGTGTGCAGCTCAGTTGGACTTTACCTGCATATACAGTAAGTGTTCATATTACGTGTTCATATTATGGTACGTTAACCCCTTGAATGCCCTGGGACATTTTTTTTTCTAGTGTTAAAAAACATGATTTTTCTTAATCTCTAACTTCTGCACTGGGCTGTGGGGAGAACCTCATTTTACCTTCCGGACACTTAATATTTCAAACGCTAATATCTCCTAAACGATGCATCTGATTTTTAAACAAAAAAATTGTGTTGGTAACGCCAAGACTAGCAGAGCAGCTTAACAGGCTTGCATTGCGTTTTAAATTATTATTTTTTTAATAACAGAATTTAAGCAGGGGGTCACCGGAGCTCAACCATGTGAAGGCGAAAAGAAATGATAAAAGTCTGTTAAACGTCAAACAAACATTTCTCATCACATATTTTGTATATGGTTGTTTTTGTTTTTACACACTGTTTTTATGGATATTTTCACACATTGTCTGTAGGATACAGAATAGGGATCAATAAGGCTATCAGCTTGGTATTAGATCTAATACATTTAACATATCATCAAAGTGCATCGCCTTTCCAACTCTCTTCATATCAGATGACATCTTTAATACAGTATCCACTATATTCTTAAACCACACTCCACAACCAAAAATGATCAGGGGAGATTTTCTGAACGAGAAGCTGCTTTTATTCTGCATGTTGGATGGATTCTGCAGTAGCTAGGTACGATTAACTGGTTTACTTCTGTAATGGATCCATATCTCCACCCTGTGGCTTCTGTTGGCCAATATATATATACATACAGTACACAGGTTGCATTAGATTTCACTGCTGGATATCTCGGTCTTTTCCGATCTCTTTGGATGATGAACTTCTATCCTCACCCTGATGTATACAGAGAACTATTTAACCCAGTGTAAAAAGAGACACACTGGAAAAAATTAAACTGGCTATTTATCAACTCGCAGTCAAGAGGATTATGATCAATCTGGTGGGGTTTTTGCTGACAAAACCCATTTCATGTATAGCAATGCTTTATATCCCTTTAACATTTGACTCCATATCTGAAGGAGACCCCAAGAGTTTAGGGAAAAAAATGTGAATCCCCAACCTTGACACCCCATTTTTTTTATACGAGGGGGGGAGCACGGTGTTGGCCAGAGATGAACCGCGTTGATTTCAGCTCCGGAGACCCCCTGAATTCTGAGACACGTACCCCCCGCGTCACGCAGGCGAATGCCAAGCCACGCCGGATGTCACGCAGGCGAATGCCAAGCCACGCCGGATGACCTTGCGGCTTGCTATTGACCTGCGGGACAAGGGACTGGACCGGCGGCACCTTCCCTGGTAAGTACCTCTGGAAAGCAAGGGGGTTCCGGAGCTGAAGTTAACGCGGTTCAGCACTGGAGACCCCCTTCTTCCCACCTATATAAAAAGAAACTGGCAAGGTGGAACTGTTGCAACGAATGTATTCCATTAATAACAACACTTTAAGAGCACTATATGGATTTTTACAGCCCCTGCCCCATAGAGCTTACAGTCTAATTTTGGTGGTTCCCCCCATGGTTACCAGGAGAGGACCCTGGGATTCCAAACAAGACTCCTCTTTATCATCAGCCCTTGTAGTTCCTCTCCTTCAAGTTGTCCACAAATAAATAAAGCCACTTCTTTCCCGTCTCTCCCACCGACGCAGATATACAAGATTCAAGTTATCGCGTCGGGGTCGTTTTCCTTGTGGAAAGAAAAGTTGAATTTCAAAAAAAAACAAAAAACCTCTTGCGTCTGAGAGGCCAGAGCAGTTTCGAGGTGGTGACAGGCACCAATAAAGCCGGGAGTGTTGTGGCGGGATAGGCAGCATCTAGAGTAGGCCAGGTAAATGAAATGAAACAGCCAAGTGATTTCATATAATCTCTAACATGTGGCATTTTTCTTCTGGTAACTTTGGGTGAGGCAGAAACACAGAAAATGAGTCAAGGTATTAAAAATAAAAAAGTGTAAAAAAAAAAAAACCCCCACAGAGTGAACCATAAAAATAGGAAAATTCAACGCTTTTGTTTAAAGCAAGAAGTTGTTGCAGGTAAGTCATATGCTGTATACAAAGCTATTTAACCCCTTTAGATCTGGGGGGGGGGATGGCAGCAACACCTTTCCTTGATTAAGTGTATTCTGCGCAAGGTACTGTATGAAAGTCTAGAAAAGAGAGTGTCGAGAGTCACTTATGTTTAGCATCTGTCAGACACACGTTACCTCTCGCCGATTTTTCTGGGAGTCTCGCTGATTTGGAGTCAGTCTCACCGACCAAGTAATATCCTACATGTGTGTTTTATTTTAATAAATCAGTTCTCTACTATGAGAAAATACTTGTAGCAATTTTGTGTTTATAACAACTCTGAATGACATTTTTAATGTATTATAATGTAACAAGGACTTTTTGTTTCTATAGCAACCATTTACAAAGTCACATCCCCTTCATCTTCTGAAACAGGCTCTGGAACACCCCTTTTTGAGTCCTGCCCTCTCTCTAGCAGTGCACCAAATGCTTCTAGTGACTGCCTGGTCACATGATCTTCCCCACAGAACTTTGCATCTTTGGTCCTCTTCTGCTGCACTGGCGGCCATTTAGTGAACCCCTGAGCCGAATTTTCGCCGATCGATCACAGGAGAACGGATCGATCTGTAACCTAGCTAATTACTTCTCATTGTGTGGATTGTATTAATGCACATATTAAAGGGGAAAAAATAAAATAAAAAATAAAACGCAGTTTGGACTGCTGCTTTAAATGTTACTGATAAAATCTGCACTTTTCCATCAAAAGGTTATTTTTTTTGGTCCATTACCCCCAAAATCTCCCCGATTAAAGGTTCTTGACATCTCTACAGACACAGTATTGTTTCCGTCTCGGCATCCAGACTCTTTGGAGAAGGAGCGGCTCAGTGAGTAAAGACACTGACTCTGGCACTGAGTTTGGAGCAGGGGAGCCCGGTTCAATTCCCGGTGTCGTGACCTTGGGCAAGTCTCTTTATCTCTCTGTGCCTCAGGCACCAAAAACATAGATTGTAAGCTCCACGGGACAGAGACCTGTGCCTGCAAAATGTCTCTGTAATGCACTAGCAGTGGTATACGAGAACAAATTATTATTATTTGCTGTAGAATTTCTGCATCTCTGGACCAATTTGGGTCGCCCTGAAGAATTGGTGATTGAGCCAGCAAAATAACAAAACATTTGGGTTTTGAAAGTAAAGGCAGCAGTCACACCTTGAAAAAGATCCCGTGTGAACCACAGCAGCGAAAGGTTTCTTTTTGAGGAGGGAAAAAAATAATCTAGATCAGGGGCGGCCTACTCCAGTCCTCAAGGGCCACCAACAGGCCAGGCTGTCAGGATATCCCAACGCGTGGAAATAAACGAGTAAAAGCTCAAGGAAAAGCACGATAAGGGTGCGTCCTCTGTGCCGCTGACCGTGCTCATGCTTGAGAGCGGTGACATCACCAACTCTCCAAGCAGGCGCGCTCGGCTGTCCGGCATATATTTTTTTACGCGCGAGCAGGGGGGGGGGGGGGGGGCCGAGCAGTGGCTGGCGCTGATTGGTTGAGGAGGTCATGTGACCCTTCAGCGCGCCTGAAACAAATTAATGAGCGTACGGGCGCACTGCGTGAGCGTGGCCAGAGAGATTTGAATTCATTGTGCTGGTCACGCTAAGCCCAAGCGCCAAGCACGGTCAGTGGCGCAGTGGACTCGGCCTAATGAGAAGTCTTGTGTTTCCATGTAACTCCTTATCTATGTTACTAGTGAGTGAGTAATCAATTGCTTTACCTTCCCATAGTTACTGGTCAGTGGAAAATAAAAAGCAGGGACAAGAAGTCTATTAGCTGGTCAAGATCTACAGTGGATAGGACATTCTATCTGCCCAAGAAGGGGATGATAAACACCAACCTTGACTTGAGAAAAGGCTACCATCCAAAGACCCAGAATAAGAAACACCTACAGCAGGGGTTCTCAACCCCTGTCCTCAAGACCCCCAAACAGGTCAGGTTTTGAGGATATGCCACCTGTGCTGAAGCAGGCTCTTCAACTGAGCCACTGATTAAGCCACCTATACTGAAACAGGGATATCCGTTGGGAGTCTTGAGGACTGGAGTTGAGAACCTCTGACCTACAGTATATTGTTACATGGATGGAAACCAATGGGACATTTAGAATAGAACGAATAATGGGGGACATGTGAACAGATATCTCTTATATACACAGATAACACTCCTTATTCATACCAATATCATCCATACCAACTCTAAACGCACCAATAAAATCAATTCAAGGATGATCCATGGGACCATCATATTTCCCATGTTGGAGAGATCCGTCAGTACAGAAGCACAGATATCTAAGGTCAGTCCATTTAATGTCCATACTGTGGCTCCGTGTTATGGCTGCCATGCCATGGGGCACATCAGTGTTGGCTTTGGCTGAATATACCGTGTAAAATAAATTATTCTGCAGTGAGAAGGACGAAGCTGGGCATCGGGCGCCGGGAGCTGGACTCCTTCCAATGGCTTCATGCCTAAAATTTGTTCTGAATGCAGAAAACTGTGCAGGATTTGTAAAAGACAGATGTGTGTAATGTACACTCAGTTCCCGTTTCAGTTTATCTCCTGCTTAAGGTTGCAAAGAAAATACACCATGTCGTCTTTTCAGGAATCCCGCTAGGGACAGAAAGCAGTGGTCACACACGTAGAGAAGCCAATGTGGACAGAAGCCATTGGTTCACATGAAGAACCTGGAACATGCTCTTCAGTGGTGATGGCAGTAACAGGGTACCACTGGCTGCTGGGCTTAATGACAACTCAAGAGGGCGACCTCCCATGTGCGAGATGAACATACTATGCTGGTCTAAGCTTAGTATGTAATAATCTGTTATCTGCAGCTCTAATGGGGAATGTGCTTAAATGGGACATGCTATAGATGCCCGAGCTGGGCACAGACTAAAGAATAATTTTATTTCATATAGCGCCTTCCTCCCAATGGGACGCAAAGCCCAAAGCATAGGACTTTCTGCAGACACAGTCCCTGCCCAGATGAGCTTACGTTTTTGGTACCTGGATCGTCCGGTTCCTTTGGTCCGCGGGTTTCAGCGGATCAATCTCACAAAGGGCAATATGCGTATTTTTTTTTATTATTATTACCAATACACTCCTTGGATTCCGCCGCCTGTGGACAAATTTGTAGAACTCAGTCCACAGATTCCACCATCCCTTCTGAAGAATGCGCCAACGGATCGCGGAATCCACGGATTGGATTCTACGAATCCGTCCACGGGTTGTGTCCAATGGCGGGCTTTTTGATGAATCCGCGCGGATTAAACACGAACAAATCCGTTTGCGAATTTTACAGCGCGAAGCGCGTTTTAGGTTTTAAATGCGAGAAAATGCAGGAAATGGACTTAGGCGAATTCGCCCGTCTCTAATTATGAACTTCTAAGTGGAAGTGAACTTTGTTGCTTAACCAAAAAGGGTGAAATCCATCAAATTTGCCCGTTTCTACCTACAAGCGCTTACTCTCTATACCAGCAGTGCGCAACGTGAGATTCGCTGCGGGGGGGCGCAGGGTTTACATTAATGACGGGGGAGCTGCAGGGTCTCTGTAAACTGCACCTACCTCGACTCAGCCGCTCCTGGTGACGCGTCGCCATGGCAACGCGGTGTCAAATGACACCGCTTGGTCATGTGACGTCACGTTGCCATGACAGCGTGACACCAGGATGTCTGAATCAAGGTAGGGGGGGGGGGCACGAGCAGAGGGGGAAAGCCAGCAGGGGGAAAAGACTGCGCTCCGCTGCTCTGTACCAGGGGTCTTCATCCAGTTCTCCCAGGGAGCCAGATCAGAAAACATTTAGGAGTAGATGGGCCACAAACTAATTGTAATGTGCTTTTAAATACTTTTAAAGACTTGCACATAATAATATTTCAACAGTTTGCAAACATTACTAGTGTGTATACCCTATATACAGTATTTATATTGCCTGTACTTACAAGCGAGTGTCAGTGTGAAAAACTGTCCTTAGCTGGCCAAGCAACTAGTGTGAAATTAGCAGGAGCAGCGAGTCGAAGGGTCGCAGGAAGGTCCCTCACGGGTCACATTTGGTTCATGGGACATCAGTTGAAGTGACCTATTGTTTTTCCAATGGAAGTTCCTAAAGTGGCATCGTACCTTTAAAAGTGCAGTCCTACATACAAGGGGCAGATTGGAGACAGATATCAGCCTGGGCGTTATCTGTCTTACCGGCCCTCCCAAGACGCGGCGTTATGATGTCGTAGAGTCACGTGACGTCAGTCGCTATAACAACGCGACGCTGCAGGAGGAGATGCCACTACTGTAAGGGCTCGTTCAGGGAGGCAGCTGAGGACTCGGAGGGGGGGCGTGCGGGAGGCAGTGCTGGGAGTTTGCTGGGCGACATGTGATTATCCCCCAGCAGACTTTTCAGCGTTGGGGAGGGGGCGGGGCTACAGACGGCAGGGTAAAGTATCCAAGCTGCAGTCATGAAATCATTCTGAAGAATGATTTCATTGGCTGCCTTGGTCCCTGTGACGCTGCTTTAGCTCCAAGAAACGAAATTTTCGTTTACTGAAGTTGTCGTCAGCGGCAACGCCTGGCTTCGGAGGCAGGGCAGTTGCTACCCTGACAACAAGTATTCAAATTGAATACTTTGTTGCTCACGGCAGCACGCACGTCAGCACGCCCGCCCTCCGAAGCCAGCACCTTGAACGAGGCCTAAGGCTGAGTCCATAGAGACTGCAGCCGTGCGGAGGCGAGCGGAGGCTGAGGGAAAGTGCGTGCTTTCCCTGGCCTTACTACGCACGCCGTCCGGGGGCATGTCTATGGGCGGGCCAGCGACGTCACGGAGCTAGTTCGCCCTCATTGGGCGAACCGCTCACGTGACCGACCCTCCCCTCCCCTCACCGCTGAAACTTAAAATTTTCTGTGTGCTACGCCTCCGCACGCCTGCGTGAGCCCCTGCTAAAGCCGCTCTCATTGCGGCTGCAGGGGCTCACTGACAAGCGTGAGCAAGGTTCAGCGCTGATCATGCCCGCGGCCTTAGCGTCACTTGCAGAGGCACTGCAAGCTCCCCCTGCAATCACTTTCATTGTTGTGGGGAAGAACGCAGGGGCCTCTGTAAACGCCCCCCCCCCCCCCACACCCACCGGCCCACTGGGCGTTTGCCCCGTTTCCCCACGGCCCTACCCGCCCCTGCCCACATACGGCAGGACCAAAGTGCATTAAGGGCAGTTAGACGCACGTTAAAAAAAGAAATAGAAAACCCGGAACTGTTGCTTTAAACATATCGCTGTTATTCGCGGTCTTCACGACTTTGTGGGATTGCTCCTTTAATAAGATTTGCAGCTGACGGAGCTCGTGGATTTGTGCTGCCTGAATTTATGACGGAGAGCGAGGTGACCAAAGAAAACAGGATGCGTAAAGTTAAGCTGATAAACGCAGCAAGGAGCACGCGCCTCCATGCCCACGACGTTCCTTCCATTTATTAATGCAGTTCCCCCCGGTTTATTAATGCTCTCAACGTGTCTGTGTTAAGTTCCTCTCCTCCCGGGATCCTGAGCTGATACAGATTCGCTTGTGTTCTCTGCCCTTTTTCTCACATCATCAAAACGGGACGAGAACAAGGTTCTGCTTCTGAAAGTCTCCCCCCCCCCCCCTCACCCCAGCCCCCATGGAGGGAATAGCTTGATGGTGTGTGAAAAATGAAAAAAGGACTCCGCTGGGTTTCCCCTTTGGCCAACAGGGGTGACTGTGGCAACTCGAACCAAGAAGATGGCGCCTGTGAAGGAGCAGGCCAGGTTCGGTGTGGGACGCTGCATTAAACGCTCTGAATTTTTACAGCCGGATCTCTGCTCTCTGACATACAAACATTCTGTACTATAAACCTATACGGAGTATGACCTATGACCACACACATCTAGCAGTCTCAAGCTTTGTTAGTTGCCAGCTGTGATACGACATTTACCCCAAACATATATTTATTGATTCATTGGATTTTCGCCCATTTTTATCAACCAATCAAAAAATACCAGCATTATAAAAAACAAGACAGAAGGATGATTGTAGACGGGGATAGTTAAGATGCTGCACCAACATAACAAGTGTTATTAGCCCCCTATAATAACGTAGAGGCAATGTGTTTAAGGCGAATCTGGCAGCAACGGGGTTAATAAAGTGTATGGCGTTGCAGGTTTAAAGTGACAGCAATCTTTAGTATTTCATCCTTTCTTTTTGTTTTGTTTTTTAAACAGATTTTTATTGTTCAGGGGGAACGCTGTGATTCTTGCTACATACTGTCCAGGAGGGGGACGGGGGACGGACGGAAATGGTTAATCACCTTGAATGAACCCACTACAACATCTGACTGCCATTAGTTCAGGGTGATTGCACATTCAAGCCCTGAGTGCTGGAGAGTTAGGGGTTAAGGCATTATCTGGGGGTGGCGGTAGCCCCGGTGGGTTCACCAGCGGGTAAGGGGTTAAGGGGGTCGGTTTTATTGGGGAGAAATGAAGCCAGAGAGAGAGCAGCTGTAACTCCCAGCCTCTCGCTGCACGAGACGTATCCCAAAGAAAAACCTTTCTTGGCTCTGCTGCATAGGGAACCTGGGAAAGGGTCTCGACCTAATTTATTTCCCAGACACACTGAGAAGTTTACATGGGGAGGGAATGGTCTCCAGAAGCTGCCGCCGCCGCTGTGTGTGGAGTACTACATGCCTGTGTCAATGTGAAAACACGGCCACGGTAGCGGAGGTAATGTCAGGTAACTACGTCCAGGCATAAAACTACAGGCCCCATGAAGTGCCATGGATATCATGTCTTACAGTAGTGGGCAGTAATTAGGGGAGTGACCGGTAAGGGGGTGTATCAAGATGTCAGTGTGCTGCATAACTACTCCCTATAACTCCTCCCCTAACTGCTCCTACAACCGTTCCCTATAACTCCTCCCCTAACTGCTCCTACAACCGTTTCCTATAACTCCTCCCCTAACTGCTCCTACAACCATTCCCTATAACTCCTCCCCTAACTGCTCCTATAACCGCTCCCTATAACTCCTCCTACAACCGCTCCCTATAACTCCTCCCCTAACTGCTCCTACAACCGCTCCCTTTAACTCCTCTCCTGACTGCTCCTGTACCCATTCTGTATAATTCCTCCCTTAACGGCTCCTGTAACAACTCCCGACTGCTCCTATAACTGTTCCCTATTACTCCTTCCCTAACGGCTCCTATAACTCCTCCCTATAACTCCTCCCCAAACTGCTCCTATAACTCCTCCCCTGACTGCTCCTAAAACTCCTCCCCTAACTGCTCCTAATCCAGCTCCTTGTAACTCCTCCCTATAACTCCTCCCCTAACTGATCTTATATCCGCTTCCTCTAACTCCTCCACTATCTGCTCCTATAAGTCCTCCCCTGTTGCAGGGTACATGCAACCACACACGCGGGTTCTCTTGATAAGGCTTCTTTATTGAGCCTTGAAAATATACAGCACACAAAAACAAAATAGCTTCTCTTCAGCATACAAAAACAAAATAGCTTCTCTTCAGCAGACAAAAACAAAATAGCTTCTCTTTAGCATAGAAAACAAGGCAGCTTCTCTTCAACATGCAGGACACAGACAATTCATCACACGTACTTTTAAAAACAGACCTTATAGCAGTAATCTCTTCAGTATTTAAGTCCTGTCTCCTGACCAGCTAGCTTGCATATGTGTACAGCCTGGGGTTTTTAAAACACCTTGATTATGCAGCTGGGGTCAGACTAATTAAGCAGCCCTTCTCAACTGAAACTTAACCTCGTCACTACTGCACTGCAAGCCTAAACATAGGTTTGCCAGGTATATGGCTGGTGATGTTCATTCACCCTTTCACATTCCTCCCCTGTTAGTGTGTGGCTGGGGCCACGCACGACTGACGCCCGACCATCCACCCGTTCTCTAGAAAAGTCAGCATTTGCATTTTCTTTTCCAGGCCTGTGCTGAATCTCAAATGAGAAGGGTTGGAGGGACATATACCACCTGGTCAATCAAGCATTGGAGTCCTTCATACTATTTAACCACTTCAATGGAGCATGGTCCGTCACCAGAGTAAAATGGACTCCTGCCAGGTAATGCCTCAAAGCCTCGATTGCCCACTTTACTGCGAGGCACTCCTTCTCAATCACTGAGTAGTTTTTTTCCCTCGGGAATAATTTCCTACTCAGAAAAAGGATCGGATATTCCACTCCCTCAAACTGTTGTGACAACACTGCCCCTGGCCCTATCTCTGATGCATCGGTTTGCACTACAAAAGGCCTGTTGAAGTCTGGGCTTCTAAGGATGGGACCCTCTGATAGACACCTTTTTATGTCCTCAAAGGCTCTCTGACACTCCCTTGACCATCCCACTTCTGACACCATATGTTGCAGGGTACGTGCAACCACACACGCGGGTTCTCTTGATAAGGCTTCTTTATTGAGCCTTGAAAATATACAGCACACAAAAACAAAATAGCTTCTCTTCAGCATACAAAAACAAAATAGCTTCTCTTCAGCAGACAAAAACAAAATAGCTTCTCTTCAGCATAGAAAACAAGGCAACTTCTCTTCAGCATGCAGGACACAGACAGTTCATCACACATTTACTTTTAAAAACAGACCTTATAGCAGTAATCTCTTTAGTATTTGAGTCCTGTCTCCTGACCAGCTAGCTTGCATGTGTGTACAGCCTGGGGGTTTTAAAACCCCTTATTATGCAGCTGGGGTCAGACTAATTAAGCAGCCCTTCTCAACTGAAACTTAACCTCGTCACTGCTGCACGTCAGGCCTAAACATAGGTTTGCCAGGTATATGGCTGGTGACGTTCATTCACCCTTTCACATCCCCCATAACTTCTCCTTATAACTCCTGCTATAACCGCTCCATATAACTGCCCCCCCTAACTGCACCTTATAACCTCTCCCTATAACGCCTCTCCTAACTGCTCCTATAACCTCTTCGTATACCTCCAGTAACTAGCAATGCATTGATATATAAACTCACTTGAAGTCTTTTGAGCTCTGTTAGTCCTGTTTATACTAAGCACTTTGTGGGTTACAAATCCTGTTACTGCTCCAAGTTTATACATGGAGCCCCCCTACTGGGACTACTAGTTTTCCTAAGGGGTTAAGTTATGGGTTAATACAGGATGACTCTGCAGAATGTAAACCCTGGGAGATTAAGAAAGAGGAGCTTCACTGTGTATAATATAAAGTTGTAATAGAACTGCCACTTTAATGTTTTCGAAGATAGGGAACGTGCCCCTTCTTAGAGATAGTGCCATGATATGGGGTCGACTCTGGTTCCCGGAATATAAAGGGGGAACATGCCATGTACTCAAGATGATGTCCCTCAAACATGGGCTTCTGAGGACATGTTGGGAGCTGATTTAGCAAGAGTTCTACAAGCACACCTAGGTCCAACAGGTAGGGACAAGGAGAGTCATGCACAAGGTGACGGGAAACTGGTCCCCAAGAGAGGATGCACCCCGGCCAAAAGGTTCCGGTGGGAGTAGGAGAACTCCATCCACTAGGCAAGGGATTGCTAGACAAGTGCCATTGAAATGGTAACAAGCAAAGTGACTCTTTGGGGATGCTACACAGGTACCCCAAGAAGAAATGTGTCTGATGTCAACTGTGAATAAAGGCTACATGAGTGAAAGAGAAAAGTCCCTGGCGCCCGCATCTTGTAGCATCGCTGCTCACACGCCCATCACCCTGAGAAGGTATGAAAAGAGACTCAGCACCACTGTACATATACTACACGGTGTAGCACTCCTTCGGAGTCGGGTAAAGAGGAGTTACACACGTTGCGTTCTTGTAGTGCTGAACTCTCAAGCAGTAAGATTGACCCAGAAAATTCAATAATATTCTGTCTAGAGTAATTATTTGACAAAGTACTGTACATTAATTAGATTGTAAGCTCTGCGGAGCAGGGACTCCTTTTCCTAAATGTTACTTTTATGTCTGAAGCGCTTCTTCCCATTCTGTGTTATTTGTATTATGTGTTATTTATATGATTGTAACGCGCATTACTGCTGTGAAGCGCTATGTGCATTAATGGCGCTATATAGATAAAGATATACAAACATACATTCTGTCTGCTATATCCTCTCCATATAACTGCCCCTATGACCACTCTTACTTGGTTGTATATGGAACAATTACACAATAGTGCATGACGCAGTGTGTAGTTATGGATGCTAATTACACAAGTGATGTGCGTTCTAACTTCTAACTAAGTGCCTCGTGTTTCTAAACTAGGGGTGGGCCAACTCCAGTCCTCAAGGGCCACCAACAGGTCAGGTTTTCAGGATATCCCTGCTTCAGCACAGGTGTCTCACCTGAGCTGAAGCTGGGATATCCCTAATACCTGGCCTGTTGGTGGCCCTTGAGGAATGGAGTTGCCCCACCCCCTGGCTTAGAGTCTATTAAATATTATAAACTATAGTCATACGTAGACCTGTGTTGAAGCAGGGACTGATTGAGCCACCTGTGCTGAACAAAACAAATATCCATGGTTATATGGTACATATAGAGCCGTTCCGTGTTCAGGGCTTGACAACGGTGCAGAATAACAATGCATTGTGTGGCCTGAGAGCCGGGCAGAGAGCCGGGGCAGCGAGCCGCATAGGCCTGTGTATTATCTGTCCTTCAGTGGAAATAGCTATAAAGAAGAACCAGATGCTAAAAGGGGCATTTTCTATGCTTGTGGGCTACAGTGCTGCTCATTGGAACACACGATAGGCTCATCACTGATGGCGTTTATTCTCCAGAGTTTTGTGACCTTCTTGCTGATCCCTCTAGTTTAAGGGTTCCTGTCTAATATGACTGCCAACAGGGAAGGGGGGGGGGGGGGGGAATGCAGGGACATTTGTCCCCATTCCGGCTCAGGGGGGAACACGGAACCCTTCGCTGTACACTCCCTTACCCACCCACACCAACCTTGCAGGACAGGCTCAACAACTCAGTCACGACTTCAGTCCTGGGTCTAATAAATGATGGCCTGGCAGAGAACAACCTATCTGTGTTTCTCAAGGGGGCAATTAAGCTTTCATCCAGCTAAGAGGCTTTAGAAATACCCCAGCCTTCCAGTCACAGGCATGTTGCATCGATAATACAGCATAATTACTGAATTCTGCATCGTCTTGTTGGCAATAATACACCCTCCGAAAATAGAAGAAACGTGGTCCTACTGTATATCCGTGTACAAGTGGGTGACAGAAGACTGGCAGTGTTAACTAGCTTTCCCTGTCTTTGTGGGTTTGAACAGACCATTTTGGTTATTTTAACACATGCAGTTTCTTGTATTTAATTTCCTTTGTTTTTTTAGGCCGATGTACAAGCGCTCACAGAGCAATGCTATTATCACATACCAAGCACCAACAACCGTTCTGTTCTTGCTGTGCCGTGTCCCGCTTAGCATCACGTGTGTATCATTCCTACTGAACGTTAAATCCATACACAGATCGCTCCAATTCCTTCCCCATGGATCCCAGCCAGCCCACTGCTCTGGTTTACTTTATGGAGAACACTGCATTTGTGTTTCCACCTCTTAAATGAAGAGGTTACCAACAATTTTTGAGGGGAGACCTTCTCACTTTATTTCTACATGAACCAAATGGGTGAAAAGGTAAGAGATGCCTTGTATGTGACGCCTCAAGTGGGAAGGGGACCACTTTGCCTGGACACAAAAGGAGGCTCGAGAAGCAGCTTCCACGCCTTCCGCTTGCTGCGCCCATTTCTCAGAACTCAACTGGAGAAACCAGTACAAACTCTCACGAGAATGTTCCCTAACTCTTTCTTGTTGTGAAACAGCCCAGCACACTGCATGATCATGCATGGTCCTCCCACTCTTTGGAAGCAATGATCACACCACGCTAGCATTAACTGGCTCCCTGTCTTGGCTGAACAGCAAAAACATTTCGATTTTTAGTTTTTACTGACTGAACATACTTACAACTGGTTCCAACCACCGGAGAGAAGGATTGGACACGCCTACTCTCCAACTTTCTTGAGGGTACTTCAAGGCACTCTCCACTTTATAAATCAGAGCTTAAAATGTATCATGGTACAAAACAGTAGGGCTGTGACTATGCCGTCTTCCTAGAATGCTGGAGAAGTCGCCACTCTATGCAGACACCTCTAGTACTGAAGAGACTCCCTTATTACCACTCACACCCTCCTGCCGCCTCGAGATTTGTTGTGGTTGTAGACATGTTACCATATGGTAGCAAGAACTGTTGGATAGGGTGCCAGACTCCTGACGAAGCTAGTTCTCTAGCGAAACGCGTCGAATCGAGGCAGATACCAAGACACGTGGAGGAGAGACGCTGAGCTGTTCGTTGCTTCTTGCGGCCGCAATTAGGAGCACCTGTGGCGGAGCGTCTCCATTCCAAACCCAATCGCGATTCCTGGAGAGGAAGGGGCAGTGAGATCATCATATGCCTGTACCTCTGATTCCTTATTGCCTGATAATCTCTTATACTTTGTAAGTGAGCACTTGTGAAGGGTTTTGTAATTCATTAAATTGTTGCACAGTTCACGCTATGGTGTGTTCTTGTCCTCTGCTGTAGTGCGCCCTATCCATCCCATCCTGGTCCCCAGACGCCCCTCTACGTGGGACTACTGTTCGTGTACACTTTGTGTGTGAAATGCCTTTACTCACTGTCTGCTTGTGAGTATAACCTTTGCAGAATATCATAGGATTATCATTTTTGTGCTTTACAGTACTGTACCATTTTTGTGATCTCTCCTCTTTTACATGTGCATGGTGTCCCGCTCCATTGTCACCTCTACCCACTATGTTACCATATGGTACTGGTGGCATCCGTGTAACTTCAAGTTAACCCTCTGAGCAGCTATTTATTTCCCATGTCAGCGTGGAGTGAGAATACCCATAGCTGAAGAACCCAAATCCTTTAGCTCCTTCTCAGTTGTTCAAGTTGAGCCTGCTGCCTGACAAGGGGGTGATAGCAATCTGAGTCAGTGTATAAACGCTCTCTTGTATCCAGAATTCATGGCTCCCTTACAGAAGTGAAGTCAGACGCAGCAGAGGTGCCAAACTCCCCCCCATTGTATAAGCAACTAATAATAAAGTTACCCCGTGAAGCAAACACAATAGGGAACCTCCTTCACTTGAGAAGACAAATCCCAAGTGTTTGGATATTTTCTGACCAGCAACCAATGAAGACATTTAAACTCACCATAATTCCTTTTGAAAGGCAGAGGGCATAATACTGCAGACATTGGTGAAACTGTGATATTATGAAGGGATATGGAATAAAACGGTTTATTTTCTTTACATACTAAACTTCCATTTCTTCCGTCAAGAGAAGGGAGTAGTATCAAAAATAACTTCACCCTGTCTGTTAATATAACATAAATATACCATGCTTCTTATAAAAATAGTACAACGTCTTTCTAATGGCGCTTCAACTATTGACTGAGGCCCATCAGCACAGTAGCTAAGATATGCAATGTTTGGAAAAACAGATCTGAATTCAATCGGGTGAAAGGCTTTAGCCAGGGGACAGGTATCTTTAGAAAAAAAAAAACCAGTGCCAAACTTTGAAACGCTTTCTCCAGCACAGAAATAAAGAAAGAGAAGAATAAAGTCACTGAACGTTATTAAAGAAAGAAAGCAAAAAAAGCAAGGATTTGTATTTCTCCTAAGATACAGGATTTTCAGATATTATATGAGGGACGCATATCCAGACTTGACCTGTGTTTTTTAGCACTGGAAGAGGTTACATGGGTCGTTAGACTCTGTGAAGAGTCAATGTCCCAGATCCCGAAAGGGTGCCAGGCCCAGATCCACAAGGGTGCCAGGCCCAGATCCACAAGAGTGCCAGGCCCAGATCCACAAGGGTGCCAGGCCCAGATCCACAAGGGTGCCAGGCCAAGCATTACTCCTATTAATGTGAGCTGAGACTAAAGTTTTGCACCCTTTGTTGATTTGGGCCAAAGTGAGACATGTATCAACTAGGGCCGGCTTGATGGTGGTGCCGTTCGTGCCACTTCACCTTATACAGGCCCCACGTTCTTCCCTACAGTACAACATTGAAACTGCGATTGCTGGGGGGAGAGTGCGGGGCCACTGTAAGTGCCAACATCTCCATGTGACGCTGTGTCGCCATGACAACGCGATGTCACATGGCGACATGTTGCCGTTACAACGCGACATTACAAGCTGACACGTCACCATGACAATGTGATGTCACATGATAGTCGGAGGAGATGCCGGCTCTGGGGAAGGTGAGAGCCCCCCCTAAACGCTCACTGCACCGGGCCCCCCGCCCAACTCCCAGCCGTCCCTGGTGTCAACAAAGAGAAAACACGCATAGAAGTTAATTTGGAAACATTCCTCCATTTTCAGCTTGTGTTTGCGTCAAAATTTGGAGCAAAGACCTTGGTACCCTGACACAAAAAGACTCCATATTAAAATGAGGCAGTTTGCATACATTTGCCTTGATACACCATCCCAAAAGAATTACTCAACGCTGTTGGACTTATCACGCATCTCTCTGTCTTCATAAAGATCCCAAAGTCCTCTCTACTGGCTCCAAAATTGCTTTCCTTGGGCTGGGAGGCCCAGGGCTGTGAACTTGAAGTAGATCTTGTATATTGCAAACTGCATTTCATCAGTAAACAAGCAGAAGTGACCACACTGGAGTTCAGTTCCTCATAAATATTAGAGGGTGACGTAGATTGGGTTTTCTCTGCAGGCCTACGAGTGCCCGCCCGCATTCCACAGTTTTCCGACTGAGGAATTTTTCATGACTGCATCTCTTGATACCAAGCACAGACTCGCAACCGCAAGAGTGCATTGTATTCACTATTAACCGTGTAGTATATTCATTACAAACCAGGACTGGGACATTTATCAAACATGCACTCCGTCAATCCTCCCCTTCCCCCCCTTTTTTGTGGGGAGCTTTTAAATATGGCCGACATGATTTTCCAAAGACTGCTTTGGCGCTGGCATTGAAGGCATCAATTTTTGTTGCATTCTTTCCACAGTTGGTCAACTGCATGCCGCATAGTGTATCAAATTGTACACTGTTGCACGTTGGAGCATTGGTGGGCAACAGGAGACCCTCTAGGGCTTCAACAAGTGACAGAGAAGCCCAAATGCTACATCCAATATGACAAAAATACACAGCAAAATACTTATATATTTTCTTGAAAAAGGGTCATTTAGTTTAACCTTTTGGCCAAAGCATCAGGGGTTCCCAAAAAGATCTTGCTGGGGTTCTGTATGTTTGCCCTCTAGGGCTTCACCTGCGGGCTCCCCACCACCCCAGCAGCCCGCTACCCCCTCTGTCCTTGGTGAAGAGGGCATGGAGATGTTGTAGTGGGATCACGGATTCCTTTCCCTCCATCAGCAGTTTAATGACGCATTGATAAATGCTGACGTGGGACAGGCATTAGGAAGCTGAAGGTCCTATAAATATGTACGCCCCTTTTCAGAGCCCTTGAGCTATATCATGTTGCCCACCACCGATATAGCGCCTAAATTGGAAACGCTAATAACACCTATCTTACATTAAAAATGGTAGACACTGCTCAACTATTGCTACGTACTTTGGTCAAAGGGGATCCTAAAAAAGCCAGCTACCATGCCACTAGACATGAGGTGGCCAACTCCAGTCCTCAAGGGCCACCAACAGGTTAGGTTTTAAGGATATCCCTATTTCAGCACAGATGGCTCAATCAATGACTTGAGGTTTGGAGTTGGTCACTCCAGCACTAGAGGTTCCTCACACATAGAACTTCCAGAAAAGAAGCCCTCAGATTGGCTTGGACAGTTGTGTTTTAGATACAGAGATCCTGTCTCCCAACTCAACAGTCAACACAGCTCTTGAAAATGTTCCATAGATCCGCCATGGGAGAGCAAAGCTGCCATTTTAACCTAAGCCAGGAAAACTTGGACTATAAAAAGGTGAATTGGGTTAGTGTCACTGGCGTCTGGTTTGCAACCAAATACCGGATTCACGGTGCCACTCAGGGACCAAGCTGCCAAGTCCTAAAGGGTGAAGCAGCTGTGTCTGAGCGGGTCAATATGTATGAAGCTGGGGGACCACCTGGGGAACGCCAGCCAGGAAGGAAGACTGAAACCTCCATATTGTTTGCCCAGCCAAGGATGTAAGTATCTCGGGAACGAGCTGAAATTACTGCAGCCCACCTCCGGAGACCCCCTGTTTCATACCCATAAATAATTTTAGGGGTTAAAGGGCCTCCTGTGAGACAAGAAGGGGTTAACACGCAAGGAGAAGGTCACGCCCATCATATTAATTCATAATAAAACACTGCCCTGTGGTGATTTATTTTTGGGGGTCAAACAAGTACTGTAGCTTCTTAATGGGCAATTGCCCCTGAGGGGGTAATTATATCATGGTGCCTCTCAACCTTAGGGATAAAACGGTTGTATTACAAGATCGGCGGTGCAATCTGATTGGTCCGCAGCCATGATTTCAATAAACACGGCTTCTTTCCGGTTGGATTTTTCAGTGAGAGCAAGAATGTAATGTTACACACGCAGCACCCGGGCGGCCAAGGTGAGGCTGCGATCATACAGCCGAAATGCAGGGCGCGCACGTGCATACGTGACTCACATTAGCGACGGCGCAGAGCGACATGTGCACAAGCACATGCTACTGCGCGCGCGCCTGCAGGCTGAAATCTGTTTTTTGATTGGACGGTCACGTGACTCGGCCGTCGCAACCAGAAAACACACGTGCAAAATGCTTCCAGTCGCCCGCATTGCAGTAGCAAGCGGCGCGATCGTTGCGCTTGGTATAAGCGCTTTGCGGGTATGTATAATTTTTTGTTTTTGCGCTGCACGGCACTGCTACGAGCGGCGCCGTGCGTGTTTTTATGTATAATCACAGCCTTTAAAAATCCTCGACTCGCGCTCCAAACATAACCTGCTCAGTTTCAGGTGCAGAGAGATTTCAGAGCATGTGTTGTGGATAAGAGTGAGTGAAGGAGGTTAAATGCGCCCTAAGCCACATTAATGGTTCAAGTGCGATAGCATTAGGTCTGGGGTGACTAACTCCAGTTCAAGAGCTACCAACAGGTCGGGGTTCCAGGATATCCCTGCTTCAGCGCAGTTGAAGGCTGAGCCACAGATTGAGCCACCGGTGCTGATGCAGGGATATCCTGAAAACCTGACCTGTTGGTGGCTCGAGGACAGGAGCTGGCCACCTCGGCTTTGGGTATTACGGAGTACCCCAGTTGTTTTATTTCACACCCTTGGTACCGACGTGACTTATTTGTCTAATTCCACGTTCTTTCTTTCTTCCTTTTTTTTAAAGTAGGAATTTATATTAGAAAACATCACCCTCCAATAAAACTGTAATAATAAACATATTGCATAGTTAATAAGGGACAAACTGGTGTGTATGGACTGAAAATTATAGTTTGGGGATATTTGTTTGGGCATCACTTCAAATATGTATATGGTATAAGATTTAGGTCACTGGTATGAGAAGGAGCGGCTCAGCGGGTAAAGGCGCTGACTGATGACCGCGACACTGTGTGAATTAGGTTCAATTCCTGGTGTCAGCTCCTTGTGTTCTTGGGCAAGTCACTTTATCTCCCTGTGCCTCAGGCAGCAAACACATAGATTGTAAGCTCCACGGGGCAGGGACTGTGCCTGTAACATTCCTATGTGCTGCGTACTGCGGCTATGCTATAATGAGAAAAGAGCTATATGAAATAAAGTTATTATTACAAATGTGTAGGCATGGTTTGAGATTGATGTTGTCTTGTCCACAAATACAGCTTATCCAACTGTTGAGGTCAATTACAAGCGTTCAACTTTAGTTGCTTTTAAAGTATTGGAATGAATAATTATAATTATTGCTTACATTGTTTGTTTTTTTAATTCGTTACAGTTCTATCTTTAAAGTAACAGTTCTCAACTCCAGCCCTCAAGACCCCCACAACCGGTCAGGTTTTCAAGATATACCTGCTTCAGCACAGGTGGCTCAATCAGAGGCCCATATGTGCTGAAGCAGGGACTGATTGAGCCACCTGTGCTAAAGCAGGGGCTGACTAATCCACTTATGCTGAAGCAGGGATATCCTGAAAACCTGCCCTGTTGGTGGCCCCCCCCACCGCCCTCCCCCCCCCCCCCACCACGATATATAGGATGTGCAATAAAGCAGGAGTTTATTACTTTATTATGTACCCAAAACCGAGGGACCCCCGTAGCTAATCCGACGTCCCCCAAACCTCCAGGGATCTCCCTGTTTGCATTTTGTGCCCCACCGTTGGGATAACGTGAAAATTTGTTTTAATTGGGGTGACAGAGTATAACTCTTATTAGGAGTCATATAATGGATTATACCTAAACTGGGTAATCTGCAGTGAGTCCAAAGTCATTGAATCATAAGGTATTCCTAAAAAAAATAATCACATTGGGGCCATATTTAACAGTCCTCAACACCATATACGAACATGTTTATATTGCTGCGCCCCCTAATGGCGGATGAGGTTCTGCTCCTCGGGAGACGTCATCTCCAAGACTGGACCGACACGCCATTTATATCCGTTATGCGGGGACGTTTTCCGGGCCCTGAAAAGTCGCGGTTGATTAGCATCTGTGTGTGTAAATGTCTTTGTTGTGCTGTGTAAACAGGAGCAATATCTACACCGAAAATAAATAAACAAAAACGCGAAACCGGACAACCCATATGAAGGGCGCTTCATGGCGCTTCATGGCGCTTCATGGCGCTGTGTTGCCGATCCAGTCTTGGAGATGGTTTTTTTTCTTCAAAATACTGGGCCTTGTGGTGAGGACACGGGTTTAGAGCGCGAGACGGCAGCGCCGGTGAGGAAACGGTTAAAAGGAAAGACTGGGGAAGTGCATCTTCTTTGTTTGGTCTTCAAGAAACATCTAACGCTAACGGTGGGCATGCTGGAGAGGCGACTTTTTAAATCCAAGCGAAAAACCAGCCAACACCCTATAAAGGCCTATGCTTGGATTTGGGGGGCGGGGTCGTATGTGTTTCGGGGTTTGTTCCCCCCATAATTTTGGCACAATTCCACACAAAACAAAAGTACCAAAAGAGCAGGGAAAGTGCCGTTGATTCTCTGTTTAAGAGAGAGGACGAGGAGAAGGAGGAGGGTGAGAGGAAGAGCAGAAGGGGGGGTGAGAGGAAGAGGAGAAGGTGGAGGGTGAGGATGAATAGGAGGAGGGGGTGAGAGGAAAGAGGAAGAGGAGAAGGTGGAGGGTGAGAGGAAGAGCAGAAGGAGGGGATGAGAGGGGAAGAAGAGGCAGAAGGGTGGAGGGTGAGGGTTGAATAGGAAGAAGGAGGGGTTTGAGGGAGAGAGAGGAGAGGAGAGGTGGAAGGAGGGGGTGAGAGGAAGAGGAGAAGGAGGAGGGTGAGAGGAAGAGGAGAAGGAGGAGGGTGAGATGAATAGGAGAAGGGGGGGAGAGGATAGAGGGAGGAGGGGGAGTGAAGAGGAGAGGGAGGGGTGAGAGGAAAGAGAAGGAGGGGGTGATGGTGAAGAAAGAGAGAAGGAGGGGGGGTGAGAGGAAGAGAAGGAGGGGGAGGGAGGTTGCTGTGTAGGATAGGAAGAGGAGAAGGAGGGGGTGGGAGGAGAGACGGAGGGGTGATAGGAAGAGGAGAAGGAGACGATTGGCATTGGTTCTCTGTTTAAGAGAGAGGAAGAGGAGAAGGAGGGGGTGAGAGGAAGAGAAGGAGGGGGTGAGAGGAAGAGAAGAAGGAGGGGGTGAGAGGAAGAGAAGGAGGGGGTGATAGGAAGAGGAGAAGGAGAAGAATCTGCCCTTGGTTCTCTGTTTAAGAGAGAGGAAGAGGAGAAGGAGGGGGTGAGAGGAAGAGAAGGAGGGGGTGAGAGGAAGAGAAGAAGGAGGGGGTGAGATGAAGGGTACAGGGTTGGAAGTTTGCCTAGGGTGCTGATTACCCTCGCACCTGCCCTGCTACGCTGGCAATCATTTGGTGCTCCGGTTATAAATCTGTCAAAATCCTGATTGTGTGCCAAACATAATGGCCGCCTTTCAGTTTCAATCAATCCTTCAATCAGTGTAACTCAGCAGCTACAATGTATCCTTATATTACTAAGGTAACATTATCTATTCTGAGAGTTTGCAGCTCAAACTGCTGGGAACATTGGCAACAAATGATCACAAACAGGAAAGTGTTACAAAGATCTAGCACTGCTGGGGAGGTGGGTTAAAGCCTACTATAGAAATCAAAGGATGCTCAGTATATTAATACTCATTAAAAATGGCATTAACAGTTGAATTAAAAAAATGAAAACATCAGTCACTATTATCTGTTACTACAGAACCTATTTCAAAAACAAACATACAGTATACGATTTCACGTTTTGCTGCTTGAAGGGACCGGCTCGAAATCATGGAGACTAGAAAAGTCTGTGCTCTGCCAACCTAAAAAACAATCAGGAGTGGTACAAATCTTCCAAGGCCCCCCAAATAGCCCTGTACTCAGGACAGCTTCTATCTAAAGATGCAGTCTCAATGCAAATTGCCAATGCTCGTTCCTTGAACAAAGTCCGATCTGTGTACAGTAGTTTCCTATTAAAGTGACTTAATTCTTGGCAAGTTTCACAAAAAGGGAGTACTTTAGCAATTTAAGCTGTTTCTTCCTGGAGGCACAATAGCCAGACAGGAGGAAAAGTAAGTCAAGAAGACAAAATAAACACATTTTTCATAGGCTTTGCGAGCCAATTGGAAGTACTTGTAGGCTGTGAGACTTTATCGGGGCTTTTTCTACAAACTTATATATACACACATACGTATATATTTAACTTCATAAAGATATTTATTGTAGAAATACACCCTAGAGTGCCAACATTAAGCCGTACCACAAATAGTAATAGCAGCCCCTAAATGTCGTGTTCCTTCCACTTTCACATAGTAACAACTTGTTCGTTATATGGTAAAACCCATCGACATGAATCAGCCACATAAAATCCCTTCTGTTTTGGGTTGTAATCACCGCTCAGACTGGCCAACTCCCCTATATATGTGCGTACTAAACTGGAAAAAAAGAGTTTTACACTTTCTTCTTTATAACCGTTCCCATCCTCCACATGGAAGTCATTGGAAGAATTAGGCATATCTATCTATCTATCTATCTATCTATCTATCTATCTATCTATCTATCTATCTGAAATGGAAATATTAGTGTGCTCATTTGCATGTCTTAGACAGGTCTGCAACCCCGCCTTTCACTATTATCACCCAGCATACAGTGCTTCCACTGTAGCAAGAGATTCTGGGAAGTGACATGCAAATGAGCACACAGTGCCACCTTTTGCTTCAAAACCATTTAACATGGTCCCCTATAAGCTTAAGCATATATACATATATATTTATAAAATGTTTTTTTTTACCAGGAAGAAATACATTGAGAGTTACCTCTCATTTTCAAGTATGTCCTGGGCACAGAGTTATGACGACAAATAATTAGTGATGTACCGAGTACCCGGAATTACCCAGTACCCGGTGTTACCCGGCAGGTTTTCAGCTACCCGGACCCGGCAACTGAGAAGTAGGCCCAACGCAGGGTAATACCCGGCGTTGGGTAATGTCAGGGTAGCTGAACAATACATTATCACTTACCTGCTGTCAGCGACAGAAGGCGAGGAAGACCCATGAGGAAGACAGCGGCGACATCTAGGAAAGTCAGCAGAGGTCCTGTGGCGGTGGCAGCATCAGAAGTGTGTGTTCAGCCGGCTGTCCAATAGGAACGCTCCTGCTCCGGTCACGTGGGTCCCCAGCTCACACTGCTATGGAGTCCTGCAGCTCCTGCGTCGGCTGAACACACACTTCTGATGCTGCCACCGCCACAGGACCGCTGCTGACCTGCCTAGATGTCGCCGCCATCTTCCTCCACCCCCAGGTAAGTGCCAACCGGATAACCGTGTAGCCGGCCGGGTAGATCATTTAATTTTGGCCAGGTACTCGTTACCGTTTTTTTTTTTTTAAAGTAGGACCCGGTGCAACACTACAAATAATACATGGTTACAAATACTTAATGGTTACATTAAGTGAGCAGGGGTATACTGTACATTATATACAAGACATTGCAGGCACAGTTAAAGAGAATATATGTTATAGGCGTATATAACAGTTAGAGACCAGATTAAAATGTGAGACGGCTTTAGTTTTGAAAGAACTTAGACTGGTGGCGGCTGTGAGAGTCTCCGGTAGGTTGTTCCAGTTTTGGGGTGTACGGTAAGAGCAGCGGTCGGATAACTCTGTTGAGCCTATTGGGACGCACAGTACAATGTGGATGGGAAGGGAGTAGAAAGATTGGGACATAGGTATCAAGGCAAATGTGGTGCAATTCTGGGGCAAAATATCTACCCTGCTGTGTATCAAAGACAAAAATCCCATTGAAATGAATGGCAATTTTCTCTCTGATACATCTGGTGCACTTTGCTTTGCCCCAAATTTGCCCCCATGTTTCTACTCCCTTGACACCCACATTGTGCAGGGGTACCGACCCCCTAATGAGGAGGTTGGACCTGCAGGTCCGTTACCACATTCCCAAGGAATACCATCTAACCGTCCAATCGGCACGAGCCACAGAATAGAAAGTGCTACAGTAATGTATAGGGCTCGGCCGGCGTTTAACATCGCTTTCCGGAATGGGCCCGATACATGCCACCATGAGGAATGCCGACCTAAAAGGAACATTACATCCGCGCTGGTCCTCAGAGCCACAGATTCAATAACCACTCGAGCTCCTTGGAATGGAAACTCGAGAGAGCAAAGATGGAAACACGTATTATTTTTTCGAATTTGATTACATGCAACAACATGGCATCAAAAGGCAGAGATCTGCCTAAAACAGGGCGAGCCCAGGGAATTGCGAGGGAGAGGGGAGGGGGGAACATCTCATTCCATCCCATTAGCGGCCACTCACATTCCATACAGACAGATGCCTTTCTGCTGATTGACACATTATTGGGAAGGCATTCAGTGAAACGTTTGCAGACACATGATACAGACAGACTTTTAATCTCGGAGGTCAGCGTTCATCATCAGGTGGAGCGCTCGTCTTTCTGAAATTAGAAGGTTCCATCAGTTTACCAAGTCTGGGTCACAGCAGATGCCACAGGAAATCTTTTTTTTTTGTTGCAATGCCAACCAGAATCGAGTGTTACACCGTATCCATAGCATCATCTCACTTACTCTGGAGGGTCAGGGCATGTCTTTCCAGACATATTTCTTCCAATGTTATCTAAATACACAAAATAGAAGTGATGGCTCATATATATATATATATTTTTCCTTCCGTGATATATATACACAGATGTAGCAGATGTCACCGCTCCCATCTGTATTTACTCTGCCTTCATTATCATCGCATAATGCTTTGTGAAAGTCACATGGTGATGGAAGATGATAACTATTATATTAACCTCCTGTTGCTTTTTTTTTTGTTCTGCACATAAAAGATGGCCGTCACTGTGAATGTGTAATAGCCACAACCTCAGAATAGCAGCAATCCGCTTCACCAAGCAGTATAAACGGGATGTTTCCCACGGCATACGATGGGGAGCACTTCCACAAGTGGCAAAAATATATACTGTGAAACCAATATTCACAACATCAGAGAAGATGTTCTAAAGGTGAGCGCTTTCAATTTACACTTCCAGCATTCACTACGAGATAATGAGGGCTGGGATCTCTTTTTGATCATTCTCTCTATGTACCTCGCTGTACTACGCCGGGGAGTATGTTGACACCTTATAAATAAATACAAATACTTTACTGTGCTCAACTAGACTAATACTAGGGGTAGTGAATTAATACTGGCGTGCTGAGTCTGTATAGACCAGGGTAATAGAGTCCCTGATGAAGCCCCCAAAGAGCGAAACGCGTAGGGTTAATGTCACTGAAGGAGCGCCAAGGACTGAGGCATACATCCTAAGAGAGCTTGATCTCTCACTTGAGCGGTGGATGCCTAGGAGAGGAGGAGACCAGAGCAGCAGTGAAAGATTGCGCGCGCAACCCGGAAGTGACGTAGGAGGAATCCCGCGAGACTTCGGAACTCCCGAGATCTGGTGCAGGACACCGGCAAGGGAGAACCTGAGCAGGGAGAAAAATCCTATCCAGCGGTTGATCGAGCCCACGGCGGAGGTGCTAGTACCCGCGCTCTTTACTACACCCGTCGAGTCTTACTCACATGCAAGTGAGCAGTTTTATTTGCGTATCCATTACATTCACTTATGTCTGTTTTTGTCTGTTTCACTGTGCTTGTCTGTTTCATTTTTGTTTCACCTTATAAATAAAATTACAATAAACGGCTTTATAGTCTATAAAGTCTAACCAGGCTCCCCCACTTTACAGATCACCAAAAAAACAACTCCTTATTGGTATGCAATTTAATGCACCCCCCAATACAGCAAATATGTTTCTATCATTGATTCTGTCTACTTTAAACGAGTAATCCAAGCGATTTGTTTTGTAAAATTTTTTTTTTTAACATAGGATTGAAACAGGGGTTCTGAAGCTGAACCCCATTGATCTCAGCTCCGGGGACCCCCTGCTGACCGAGATACAGCCCTCCGACGGGGGTGCCGGTATCTCCTGCAAGTTTAAAGCTCGCACGTCACGTGGGCCAATAGGAAGCTGCAGCAGATGACGTCACGGCTTCCGATTGGCCAGCAGGAACCTAGCCGAGCGGAGGGGCTACAGGCACCCCCTGTGGTGGTCTGCATCTCAGGAAGCAGGGGGTCTCGGACCTGAAATGAATGGCGTTGAGCTCCGGACACACACTGCTTCAGTCCTATTTTTTTTTTTATTATGTATTGCCTCTTTTTAATACCAGAGCAGTTATTCCAAAACGATAGATTTCAACCACGTTTCACCCTTTAATTGTCGCCACCCAAAATTATCCATGGTCTCCCATAATGGACCAAATTCATTGCCCCGGGAGTTAGCCAAGTGGATACAAAAATGTGACTGTTTTCCTAGAGCCAACCTGAACAAAATCCTTTCTTTCTTCCGTTCTTCCCCCTCCTTTTTTATTTTTATATTAGGTCAGCGAAGCAGCCAGACAGTAGCTGTGTCTTTTGGCAAACAGTATAATTTAATAAAGCATCACCTTTCGAAGTCGAAAAAAAACGGGAAAAAAAAAAAACTTGGACCCTGGTAACATCACCTCCGCACGAAATATATTCCACTCTCGGTTTGTGTTCTTTGGACAAGCCCAGCTTAGAATGGTTGTTATCCCAAGACGGTGCCACCAGCGTCGGAATTAATAATATAAACGCTAGTCCCTCTGGCTGATTGACAGATCGGATTCTCCTAATACCCCTCAATGGCTCCTCTATCACGGTCACAAGTTAACATTTATTTGGACAAGCTTTCTGTTGGGTATCAAGCCTGAAAGCGTTATAGAGGGGTATCTTATGATTAAATATCTGGGATAGATTAGGAAGAGCAGTAGGAAAGGGCTTGCAAAAAAAAAAAAAAAAAGATTCCACAGGGGGCAAGAACTTGGTTTTAATTAAGCGATTAGGTTCCTTAATAGGAAGTAGCTGTGCTTTTGTTCTTGTAGACAGTAACAGAGTATGGAATGTTAAACAAATGAATGAAGTTGGGGCTATTCTCCCACTGCATTGACTCAAGCTGACCTGATTAAACATTGGGGATTCAGGTGTGCGCCAACGGCGGATCTGAGATACCGTTGGATCTGGGATTTCCTGATACATTGTAGCGCCTTGTTGCGATGATTTTCGGAGAAAGGAGGAATTCATTGGAGGGGGGGTGGTTGAGGGGGGACATGGAGCGTGTCGGGAGTCAAGTAGCATTTCCAGATGGGAAGGAGTTAGAGAGGCGGCTAGGTGATGTGAGGCGGACCCCCGAAGATCGCACACCCACCGCAACGAGATGGGATGGTCGATGATTCCTAATTTGAAAGAGAAATCTCTTAAATAGGTGTGCGTGGCAGATATAAACCGACGGTCCATGGACCTTCCAAGAGGCGGAACCTTCTTCCAAACCTCTACTGCAGAAACAGGAAGGTCTTGCTACAGGGGTGGGCCAACTGCCGTCCTCAAGGGCCACCAACAGGTCAGAAGGATATTCCTGCTTCAGCACGGGTGGCTCAATCAGTGGCTCAGATTGAGCCACCCGTGCTGAGCAGGGATAGCCTTCAAACCTGACCTGTTGGGGGGTCTTGAGGACTGGAGTTAAGAACCTCTGATCTAGGAGACAATAAGGTCCATGAATCAAGCATGTCCGCTATTACATTAACGCCTCGAAAGTTATTTGAAACAAGTCCCTCTTAGGAATTGCACCCACTTGTGTCAATAAGTGATTTCAGGCAGTTTGATACATAATTGCTTTTTGAATACAGAATATCATATGTGTGTGTGTGTGCAAGTGTTTGACAGCTTTTAATAAGACCGGAGAAAGCTTTTACACGCGTCTGTTTTGTGCATTAATGGGAGCACTCAGCCTTCTGCTCTGTCAATCTGACACCTTCAATATGCCCTAAAAAAGCCCCTGAGAAAATAAACAACAAATATTTAAGCATCCATCAAGCCACTGTACAGATATAATTTTTTTTTTTTTAATGGGGAAAAAGGAAAGCTAATGCAAACACACAGCCAGACAAGCCTTCCCAATAAAACAAGATTCCATTTCAGGGACTGTTCTGGGTACAGTCAAACCACGAAAAAATACTTCTTTAAGCCTCAAGAGATCCAAAAGGTCTGTGTATCCCGGCAAAGAAACGTTTGCTTCAACGCGCAGCAATTTTTACATTTTTTTGCTTGTGGCCTGAGTTACATATCATCTCAGACCACATGGAGATTTCCCCCGTCTAATGAAATGTGATATAGATCATGTCCCAGGTGAAGAATGTAACCCTTTGCCTGCCAATGCCATGTAATATATCGTTGGCTCCTCGGGCAGCCTAAGTGTTAAGATAAATCCTTCTATAATATGTGTGTATTTAGGAAGGCCACCAAATCCCCCCGTGGCAAAACCGGCACATTTTGACAAATGTGAAAAAAAGTCATGATAACAAGCGCCGCTAGACTGACCAATCCATTGGGCCATGAGACTTTTACTGTGCCGAAATAAATAACCGGATGCACATTGGACAACATAGACACAAAGTACCTGTATACACTGGTGATAAAAGACACACAATAACAATGGTGTTAACCCAAAATACAGAATTTCAATAAAGAACAAAAAAAGAATTATTTTTTTTGGGTGCTATTTTTTGTGCCACGCCTTCGATAAATAACCACCATTTGCACACCCTCCAAATTGAGCAGGTACTGTACCTATTCAAATCAGGTGTATCTATTGTACATATTTCTGCCTGGAGCGCTCCCTTGACCGTCTCTTATTGGCTGACGCTCAGAACCTTCAGCAGTTTGAAAACCAGCGACGGATTTTGTAAAGGATCAGCGGGTTATAGGGAAGTTGTCACTAGTTTTATATATACAGCGGTGGCAAGACCTACGGTGTGCGTTGCCGCCCACGATCCCGGCCCAGACGGATTAACACTGCGGTGTGTCTGATCTCGAAGCATGGACCCCTAGCAGCGCGATCACGGAAACTGTCCCCGGCGCCGCGGTCATTTGGTTGTTCGTCTGTGGCTAGTCTTACTCTGTATAAAACCATAATTACAGGTGTTTTATTCGGAAAGTCGATCTCGGTACAGAATACATTCCACGTGTTACGGTGCTCTTATAGGAAGTGCTTACTTTAATGTACGCTTCTGTATCCCAAATTGACCATGAAACTAAAGTTTACTAGACCTATTTTCATGTGCCCAATATTGGAGAGTCTGGCTTTGTATCCATCAGCGTATGGTAACATTCTGGGCAAGCGACCCGCCTATCTGAACAAGTTCCTCACCCCTACCACATGCAGCACTTATCATCTGAGATCTGACTCCAAAAGAATGGTCCCAAGGTTTAAAAAAAGTATCCGGCCGCTCCTCCTTCTCTTACCGTGCACCCCAAAACTGGAACAGTCTGCCGGAGACTCTCACAGCCGCCACCAGTCTAAGTCCTTTCAAAACGAAGGCTGTCTCACATTTTAATCTGGTCTGTAACTGTTACATACGCCTATAATATATATTATCTTTAACTGTGCCTGCAATGTCTTGTATATAATGTACAACACTACTCATTTAATGTAACTATGTATTTGTAACCATGTGTTTGTCATCATAACTCTGTGCCCAGGACATACGTGAAAACAAGAGGTAACTCTCAATGTGTTACTTCCTGGTAACACATTTGATAAATAAATAGAGGCGCACTCACAATAAGCAGATATATCTGCCACAGAATGCACATCCACTCAGCAAATCCCGCAGACAAGTCCATCGGGAATAACAAGTTGGCCCGTCCAGCGGCTTTACGAAGCAGAAACATAGCAATCAGCGTTTCGGTCCGATCTTGGACCTTTGTCAAGTTGCAGTTCTTAAGCTACACAAGTGATATATACACTTGCGCCCCCAGGATGCCAAAGCCAAAAACGGCATAGAGGGGCCACTGAAACAACGGGTACAGGTTCACCCAAGTGCTGAAAGTGCCGTAAAACACAAAACATACTTCACAACAGGCCATGGTCAAAGCCTAGTATACATTATACATTCACGTCTCCATGACGAAGAACATCCAACACGGCATTACAACAGGTAAATACCAGACCATCAATGGAACCAGGAAGTGTAGATGTCTCATGCTGCTTTCTTTGGTGGCATGGTCGACTGGGTGGAAAAGGAGCAGAAACACGTTGATATATGAGCAGTAACCTGGCTAAATGCATTGGGGCCCCTCAATCTGTCGTGGTATTGTACCGCTATACAATAATAATTACATATTTGTGTTTAGCAAGGGCTATATATTATTGGGAAGGCAGTGAGAGAAAAAAAATATTCCTGCGAAGAAGTCTATAAGCCACAAACACTTCAGCCGCCGGCAATTAATGGGTTTTCATGGGCAGCTGTGAAATGCTGACGGCCGCTGAGGAAGGAGTCAGCATGTGACACAGAAACGTGCGGCAGGATTTTACAGTGAACTGTGATTATTATTATTTCTTATTTCTATGGCGCCATCTTATTCCGCCACCCTCCAAATGTACCGATTTGGCCGAATGCTGTACCGGCTTACAAGTTGTGCACCTGCTTGTACCGGTTTCCCCGCTGCTGCATGGCACACTCACAAAGGGCCAATCAGAATCTTCGGCGATGCTGATAGGCTGTCCGCGTCCCGACACTACTGTACATGGCCAGCCCATCGGCATTGCCGTAGATTTTGTTGGCTCATTGTGGCAGCGAAATGTTTGCTGGGAGCCCCAGGACTGCTACCGCCTAGTGGGGGGATTGGCTGATGGATCTGCACTGCGCCCACAGCCATGGTCCCTCTAGCGCTACCTGCCCTGCCTCCTGGGACTTTAGTAAGGGTAGGTGGCTGTCTTGTAAAATTAATTTGTAAATGTTTTAGGGGTGGGGGTTCTTATGGGGGGTGTTGGGTCTTTATCATGGGTGTAGAGGGTCTTATGAAGGTTTTTGAGGGTCTATGAGGGGTGATGTGGTCTATATGAGAGGTGCTTGGGCTCTATATGAGGGGTGCTGGGGGGTTTATATGAGGGGTGTTGGGGGTTTATATGAGGCGGTGTGGGGAGGATTTATTATGGGTGATTGGGGGGTGTAATGAGGGGAGTTGGGGGGTTGGGGGGTTGTTATGAGGGGTGTTGGTGGGGTTAGAGGTATGGGACTGGGTGGTTGGGGGGTGTGGGTATGTATGAGGGGAGTGCGGGGTTTGAGGGGGGGTTTGGGTGGTATGAGGGGTTGGTTTGGGGGGTGGGGAATGAGGGTTGTTGGGGGTTTATTAGGGGTTTTTCATTATGAGGGGTGTTGGGGGTTTAATGAGAGGGTGTTGGGGTTTATGGGGGTCTATCAGAGGGTGTTGGTGGGTTTATATCTAGGGGTGTGGGGGTTTTTATATTGAGCGGTGTTGGGGGTTTATATGAGGGGTGTTGGCGTGTTTTATGAGGGGTGTCTTCCGGGGTTATGAGGGTGTTGGGGGTCTTGTATTGGGGTGTTGGGGTTTAATGAGGGTGTTGGGGGTTATATGAGGGGTGTTGGGGTTTATATGAGGGGTGTATGGAGGTTATAGAGGGTGTTGGGTTGATGATGGGTGTTGGGAATTAATAAACGCTGTGTACCTGTTTCATTTTCAATCGTGAAAATGTTTGAGGGTATGATTCACAGCAACGTGACGGTGGACAATAACATTGTATAGGCGTAACATCCAGCGCATAACCACGCCTATGATATCTACCCCTTCCCTTGACATATTTGCAATACACGCCTTCCCCTCGTCCGTACTCACGCTATTACAAGTCACGACACTTATCTTCAAGCCACAGACCGCCGCAGTTGTGTGACGCGCTGATCCCCTCCTCGTCCCAAAGGGCACACACGGCAGATCGCGCATGCGCCGGTAAGTAGGACAGTGTCGGATGGAGAAACAAGGAATACTCAGAGTGCAAGACGAGGATGAAATTAAATATTATAAACCAAAAATACATTATACCTGAGCTGCGCACCTCTGGACTGTAACACTGTGATGTCAATTGGGCACACTATTTTTTGCTAATTTCTAGAGGAATGGGGGGGGACGGGGTGTGCTATACATGTACCCCTTGCACTCACCCCAAGTGAAGATGGGTGCTCTCTTCTCTTGCTACTCCCATATTTTCGACGGTGCGTACCTGTGTGGCAAGAAGAAGGGCTGAATTCTCGCGGTGTTTTGTGGGGGAGAACGGACAAGGGTTTACAATGTACCATATTTGTGGTGAGTGCCATCCAGTCAGCAATGGGTCCTTGGATGGAAGGGGCAGTCCATACTGACAGCTTTCTTGGTTCTTAACAGTGAATCACACTGGTACAACTGTGTTTATTGTAGGATCTTATCTACAGCATGGACTATCTTTCATCCTCCGTGATGATGGTGAGGGTGCTGGTGACATCAACTTAGGCCTCCCTAGTGGACACAGGGTAGCTGCTACGTACTCACTCCACAGGGGGAGGAGAGACACACTACCCACCTTTGGGAAAGTGACAGTATTTATCACCCTTGTGTTTGACTGTAACTCCGCCCCCATAACAGACAGATCTGGATACTGATGGGCAACTACTGGATGTGATGGCCTATCAGTAGCCACCCCTCAGCTGACACTCTCTGGCTTTGCTAGGCACGCCCGCCTTATAGAGACTCAATGTCTCTAAGGCTGAAAAAGCACACAAGGCCTTTCTGATGGAATTAACCCATCCACAGGACTTACACTGGTAGGCCCAGGAAAAGAAAGCAAAGTCCAACGCCTAGGCTACATACAATTAAACTTCCAATATTGCGATCGCGGACACAGAACCCCCTTTCAATTCAATGACTTTAAGCTCTTCGGGCCAGGGCATTGCGCTTGGAAACAATTAAACTGCATACCAACCAATACACTATCAGTACACTTACCAAATATATATATAATTATTAAACATCCTGTACATACAGTATATCACACGCAGGTGACAAACACAATTGAGAGCGGGGGGGGGGGGGGGGGTGACCTGCATATTTCTCCACGTGAGCTTTTCTTGGAATAAACCAGTTTGAATCCCAGACAGCGGATCTGTGGATTTCAGAACATTTTCTAATCACACTGCTCGCGTCTGCAGGAGTTCAGACAGGGCTCTTATTCCGCTCTTTACTATCCCAGGTTTGGGGGCGTCTAACGGAGCTACAGATAAAAGGGAAGAGGTGGGCCGGGAGGATCAAAGACCCAAATCCACTCAAACTAGCATCTGGACTTAACCCTTTGCAGCTGGTAAGTCCAGTTTTGTGTTGAAAAATGCCACCAACTAACTCACTAATATAGTAAAAATATATATATACTATAATATATATATATATTATAATAGCGCCCTTCATGCATGTCTGTCCTTATTATGTAATGTAACTCTATGTAATGTATATCAAATCTCTGTACACCCCCCCGTTGTACCGCTGCGGAATATGTTGGTGCTTTCCAATCAACGTTAATAATATAATAATCAATAACTATATATATATACACCATTTCAAAGACACATATAAAAAAAATTCACTTTATAACCAGTGTTCGAAGAGTAGTGGGTACCGTGTGCCAACAGCAAGAAAGCCCACAGAACTATCATATGAATTTAAATGAATATTTCCACCATCATTTATAAAGATTCTCACAGTGTTTTGTGCTAAAAACAGCAAATGAAAATACCACGTGTGTGAGCACATTCACATGTCTGAGACGGGTCTGCAGCCCTGCCCTCCCCATTATCCTCTGGTATAAACTGCTTCCGCTGCAGCCCGGGATTCTGGGTAAGGATGCAAGAGATCCCAATTGTCACTTTTATAATCAACACACATGGTAAGATAGTGTTTTGTTTTTTCATCAGTCGTCTTTATAAGAAAACGGAGCTGTCATTTGTAACTATATAAAAGGGCTTACATGTTAAAATGGACCAGAACAAAAAGGTGACTGTGTGCTCATTTTCATGTCTTACCACACACACGACTTGGCTGGAGCCAGAAGAAGTGTAGCTAAGAGATAATGGGAAAGGCCGGGATTGCCGACCTGTCTGAGATGTGAATGTGCAGTGGGAGGGGGGGGGGTTATTTCCTAAATATAACGTATAATTGGTACACACTGGATTAAAAAGATAAATATTGGTCTTACTTTATTACCCTCTGATATAACAAATACAATGCCATCACACCACATAAGTGTATTTGCAAATCTTATCTTAATAACACTCATCACTTGTGCATTGAAATATATATAATCAATATGATTGGTGCATGCTCTATAATGCCTTCCCTGGTCATGAGTTTGGTGAGATGATGGGTCGCTCATATGGGAATCATCCCTCACAGCGACACTTTTTATCGTTCTGACCGTATTCAAGTTCTGCCTAACCGCTTGGTGAACACAGAACGCTTCTCCAGAATCCTGACAACACCGGTGGCAGTAGTGACGGTGACTTGTTAAGTTACACACTTTTCTTTACACTTACTTTACACACACAAAAACCCTCCTACATTATGGCCTGCATACAACACTCATCTGGCCAATGGCCAATCCATGGAGTACCCACCAACTGTAAGTATTATCGACTCCTGGGGACCGTTTTTTATTTCCACGCTATTGTTGCTTTGGATTTCCTGGCCAAAAAACTGAATGTTAAAGCTTAAACTCATTGATTTTCATGTGGAACTCTTGCCAACTGGAATCTCTGTGCAATCACACACTATAGCTTGTATGAGACCAGAATCAGCCAACTACTCTAATCCCACAAGTGTCTTGGCCTACAAGGCTTAAGCTACTCTCACATGTGTTTGAGAGTGAGACCTCTTTCACTTGAACTAAATATGTTTTCAATAACCCTTGAGGAGTGAGTGATTCCCTTTCAGCTGGCGGCCAAAGCTACGAATTGACAGCTGGATCCCAGACTGATGTGCGTAGGTGGGGGGACTGCATCACGCGCTGCCCCTGCATTACCATCATAAGCACGTGACAAACACACAGAGCAGGTAGGTACCCAACCCCATTTAAACATGCAGCCTCCCCCACACACCACCCATTCTCCTCCCTTTCCCCCTCCCAGAATAATGACCTGTTTTGGATGGGAGTTCCACCTGTAATGCTTTCCAACCTTAAATAAAGAAGGTGTCAATCTGTTTCTTGAATGAATTTTAATGTTTTGATTTAGAAAGGCCTAAAGCCCATTAATGCTCACACTTGTCGACAGAACTCCCTGTTCGGAACAGTGCTCACCTGCACGGACAGACGCTCACCTGCAGGACATGTACACCATGCAGTAACGAGCCTCCAACCCCTAGACCAGTGATCCACCTGCAGTACAGAGCTCACCTGCGACAACAGGTCTTCCCTCACCAAGGACAGGAGCGCTACCACGCACAGCAACAGTGCTCACCTGCAGGACAGCAGCTCACTTTGCAGGACAGAGCTCACCTGCAGGACAGAGCTCACCTGCAGTACAGTGCTCTCCTGCAGAACAGAGCTCACCTGCAAGACAGTGCTTGCCTGCAGTACAGTGCTCACCTGCAGAACATAGCTCACCTACAGTACAGTGCTCACCTGCAGGGCTGTGCTCACCTGAAGAACAGAGCTCACCTGCAGGACAGAGCTCACCTGCAGGACAGAGCTCACCTGCAGGACAGAGCTCACCTGCAGAACAGAGCTCACCTGCAGGGCTGTGCTCACCTGAAGAACAGAGCTCACCTGCAGGGCTGTGCTCACCTGAAGAACAGAGCTCACCTACAGCACTGTGCTCACCTGGCCACTCCTGCTGTTCATTTCTACTTTCTCTACACCACCATGCAGCACAGGTATGCACATTACAAAGGATTTTATTGGGGGGGGGGGAATGTATCATCTTAATCCTTTTAGATAAGGTTCTTTGAGGGTCTACTTATGTCACTAAGTGGGTGGGGGGGCTTGTTTTTTGTAGGAATAAACTGCACAGTGATCAGGGAAATAATTAAGGGAAAACAGACCCCGTATTATAAAGATATCTTTAAAAAAAATAAACGGATTGGTAAAGGAGCACCCCCTAGGTGAGGTTCAGGGGGGTCTCCGGAGCTGAGCCGTGTTGCTTTTATCTCCGGCGACCCCCTCCGCTTCCCGAGGTACAGACCCTCCGCGTGGGTAGCTGGTATCTCAGCTCAGTTTTAACGTCCCGGTCACTCGGGCCACCAGGAGTCCGCAAGGGATGATGTCACGGCTTGCTAGAGTCCCGCGTGATGCAGGAGCTTTAAAGCCGCCATTTCAGTAGCCCCACATAGCCCGGCCAGAGCTGTTGCCGGCACCCCCTACAGAGGTAAGTATCTCGGGGAGATGCAGGGGGTTCCCGGAGCTGAAATAACCGCGGTTAGGCTCCGGAAACCCCGTTTCAAACCTAAATATATATATTTTTATTTTTTTTAAATGGTGTCACATGTTCTGCTGCTTTAAAGCAGGAATTCCAGTTTGTTTTCTTCAAATGAATATCTTTTGTTATAGAAATTGAACCGGGGGGGGGGGGGAGAACCGAACTGCGCCCCTTTTAGCTGTGGGGACCCCGAGATACGTATCCACTTAGTTTGCAAAGTTCGGATTTCGAACGCAGGGAGCCGACCGATCCTTAACGTGGAAGGCCACAGATCCACAAAAGGGAGTAAAGGTGTGCTAAAGCGTAGCGCTCCTTAGTGAACCTGGCCGTCAGAGAGAAAAGCAGAAGAAATCTATAGGGGCATCAGATGCATGTTAAGGTAACCTGGATTTTTAAGAGGGTGATACAATCCAATTGCAGGACGCCAACAGACGTCGGAGTGGGTGGATCCCGCCAAAGGCTACTTCTGAATACTAAGGACGTGACTCTAGGGTGTAAGAGGGTGAGAGCGACGAAATGAGGTCAGCCCTCTTGCCAAGAGGATCAGTTGCTAAGCTAGACGTTCCACTTGGTAAGCTGTCGGCAAAATGAGTTTCCTTCGAGCACCGCTGCCACTGCGTTGGAAAATAATCAGGAACTTGGTTGGCTGAATAGGTTCAACGACAAATGGTCCCCACATACATCGGTCTAAACAGGGATCTCCAATATAACCTGTCATTTCTTTTCGTAAGTGGCTTCTCTGAAACATTTTTCTTTTTCTAAAGCTGCAGTGCAAACAGATGTTTAACCCCCCGCCCCCTTTAATATGTGCATCAATTCAGTCCGCACAATGATAAGTAATTAGTTAAGTTTCAGATCGTTCCGTTCTCCTGTGATTGATCGGTGAAGATTTAGCTCGGGGGTTCACTAAATGGCTGTCAATGCAGCAGAAGAGGACCCAAGATGCAAAGTTCTGTGGGGAAGATCATGTGACCAGGGAGGCACTAGATACAATTGGTGCACTGCTAGAGAGAGGGCAGGGCTCAAAAAGGGGTGTGCCACAGCCTGTTTCAGAAGAGGAAGGGGATGTGACTTTGTAAATGGTTGCTATAGAAACAAAAAATGCTTGTTACATTATAATACATAATAATAAATAAAGACATACAATACAATACAATAATACATTAAAAATGTCATTCAAAGTTGTTTTAAAAAAAAAAATGCTACAAATATTTTCTCATAAAAAAAAAAACATGTAGGCTATTGCAACTTTAATAAACGCGCCCCGAGGCCTCCGAGAAACCGACTCACACTGAGCCGGCTTGATAACAACATATTAAACATTCCACGGGAGTCCATCAAGAACCGCTAGGTGAAACTGAGTCCCTGAAAAAATATCTGCTTTGTTACCACTGGCATCGCCTTCCCAACAACACATTCTGCACAGAGTCAGAATTAGAAACTGGAATCTGGACAAGAACGAAATATTTCTTTCCCCCGCCCCAGCCCGCCACTGTAAGCCCTTACAGACAGCCCTGTCTCCGTCTCTGCACTGTGTTAAACACGACGGAGGGTTTTTTTTTCATTTTAATTTTAGACGTATATATATATATATATACTTATACTTATTTTTTTTATTATCTTTATAAGGCCGATTTGTGTGTTTTAAACGGTGACTGGCACTTTCTGGGAAGAGGGCGAGCTTAACCGGTTCGCTTCCAGTTTGGACGGCAAAACCGCACGCAGGGATAAATGGCTATTATTATACGCAGCGGGGTCAGCACGTTATTTACACGGAAAAAAGAAAACGAACTTATTTTGCCAAAAAAATATGGAGACATTGAACCCTGTGTAAAGCGAAACTACATATTACATCAACAATCTTCCCTTTAAAAAAAATGTTTGGCAGGTTTAAAAATTGCGGGTCCCTTTTCCTTAAAGTGGCAATCCAATTCAAGCAGCCATTTTTTCTCTCCATTTTTGGTTATTTTTGGGGGGTCTCAGGAGCTGAACCCCATTAATTTCAGCTCCAGGGGACCCCCTGCTTCCGGAGATACTTACCTCGGTAGCGGGTGCCGCTCTGCTCGGCTAGCACGTTCAGGTAATGGCGGCTTTTCAAAGCACCCGTGGCCTGAGAGCCAATAGGAAGCCGTGACGTCATCAGGTGCAGCTTCCTATTGGCCCGCGTGACACAAGAGCTGAGATACCGGCGCCCCTTACAGAGGTAAGGATCTCGGGAAGCAGCTGAATTTAATGGGGTTCAGCTCCAGAGACCCCCTGCTTAAAACCTTCATTTTTTTTTCCTTCGATTCATGAAATACAGTGCCCTAAAAGAACAGAGCCCTAGGGATGGTTTAAATGACCTCAAATTAGAAAAAGGGGTTAATGAGAATAATTTGGAGTCTTAGACCGCGATTATAGAAGGCGCGATGGCGCTTGCGATTTCACACTCTGCGCAAACATCGTGCAGCAGCTGATACGGGCCGGGCATAGTGCGCCCGAGCGCGATGCAGAGTGACCGCGCGGCAGATTTTTCAAAAGACAAATCATTTTGGGTTTTTTTTCACGAGGCGCCTGCGTCGCGTGAGCGGTTCAGCCAATGAGGGCGAACAAGTCTAGTGACATCACGGCCACGTCTCCGCCACGCCTCCCCATCGCTTCCAGACAGTGCACCCATCGCTCAGGCGACAGGCGCGCGCGACGCCATGCGCTCCGGCGCGCGCGCCTACTATCCTTAGAAGTTCAGAATCTCCGCACTTTTCTACGCAACGCAGCGCAATTTTACCAGAATACATGCAACGAAAGCTTGGAAGTATAAACGCAGAAAAAGATGGGGTGCAAAAATACTCTGTAGCATATATATTTAGGGATTCCGGTTCAAACCGAAAAATGCCGGAAAAACACCGACTAATCACCTCACAGGTTCGGCTCAAGCTGACCAACACCGGAAATGAAGCCTCCTTCCCTATTATATACCTCCGCTTGTGGCCGGAGACACAAAGACGTCACAACCAGTGAGTTGCACCGATAAACGCCGGATTCAAATGTGTGTCAATTTCTTTTCACTGACAACACTGAAAAAGGCGGATATTTTTTTTCCCATAAAATTGAAAACACCGGAAAACAGAAAAACAAAACAAATAAACACTGATTTTATGAAAAAATGAATTCCGGAATCCCTAGTTATATTTTAGGTCAGGGGTGCTCAACTCCAGTCCTCAAGCAGCCCCCCCCCCCCCACCCACAACAGGTCAGGTTTTCAGGACATCCCAGTCAAAGACGAAGCCTCTGATTGAGCCACCTGTGCTGAAGCTAGGACTGATTTAGCCACCTGTGCTGAAGCAGGGACTTATTGAGCTACCTGTGCTGAAGCAGGGACTTATTGAGCTACCTGTGCTGAAGCAGGGACTTATTGAGCCACCTGTGCTAAAGCAGGAACTGATTAAGCCACCTGTGCTCAAGCTGGGATATCCTGAAAACCTGACCTGTTGGGGGAGATGGAGGGGGGGGGGGGAGGAATTGAGGTGGAATATGAGTATCTCAGGGCAGCCGCTGTCTTGCACACGAAGCACAGTAAATATTTTACAGTCACTGAAAATGTTGTGGGATTTCCGAAGTATTCATTCCACCTGCGACTGTGCGCTGAACCGAGCGAGTGACAGGAATGTGAGCGCTGCGCTTGTAATGATACTGTGTGCTTTGTTTAACATACGGTATGAGACAGAAAAACCTTGCTTTTCCTAACCCCTTTGCAAAACGTTGCGAGCACCTCGGGCAGTGAACACGTACTGTAATATAAAGTCTGCACCAGGTTTTTATACATAGGCACTGCGGTGCGTACTGTAATTTCAACTTTAAGGCCTAGATTTACTGTAGTGAACTTCTATAATGAGCAGCAGCAGCTCTCCTCCCACAGGAAAATCGGTGCACCGCCGACAAAAAGATGCAAAGGCTGGGATATGTGACTGTACTCATTATTGTAGTTAAGATTATTTCTGTTTAATATTTTTCAATTTATGTTGCATTTATTATTCCTTAATTAAGCAAACACTAAAATAATGTAATACTATTCTGAAGCCAGGGTCACGTGTGATGTGTGAATAGTCCCAGATAGCTTTAACTCAGCCCTCTTTCCAAAGCACACCTAGTCCTGCTATAGTTTCTTCACTTTATTAGGAAAGCAGCAGTAAATACAGGCACTTGTGGATGTTACGTAGTTGTGAGTTTGTAGTTAAGGACAGGTAAAAAGAGATTGCCTTGCCATAGGAGTGTAACATGAAGGTACTCACTCAGCCAGAGTCCGGAATGAAAAGGAAGTGTGGGGGAATCTGGGTAACAGGAAGTCTTGGGACAGACTATCTGTTAGCAAAACAGGGGGAAGGGCAGAATAGCTCATTCTCAGCTAGGAGAATAGGAGGTTGCAGGCAACCAACACTGACTAGGGCTGTAACAATAATGTTGGCTTTTCACATGCAGCTAGCTGCTGGGACAGGGAAAATAGCAGGCAGCTAAACTAGGGAGACATGAATCCTATGACCTGCAAAGGGAGGCAGAGAAATATGGAATCCTGTTCCAGGACAAATACAATATGCATCCATTTTATATGGTTTATTGTTATTCGCATAATTATCTTCAGTTGTCTAATATATCCATACTAGCTGAGAGACCCGGCGTTGCCCGGGATGTAATGTTCCCGTTCCTCTCTCTCTCCTCCCCCCTCTCTCTGTTTGTCCCCCATTCACATCAATCCAGTCCCCCCACCCTCCCTCCTTTACAGCTTCATGTAGCGTGTGTGCGTCAGTCACTGTGTGTTTGCGCGCGCGTCAGTGAGTCTGAGGCAGAAACACAAACACACACAGACTGACTGACGCACACACAGTC